>RPOG01000357.1:292365-421973 GCA_008086565.1 Thalassoma bifasciatum | reverse complement strand
GTGTGTGTGTGTGTGTGTGTGTGTGTGTGTGTGTGTGTGTGAGTGTGCGTGTCTGATGAGACATAAGTGGGCCAGGAGCCTTGGGATCAAGTCATCCATTGTTGCTGCAGTCTGTCTGGAGATTATGGATCTGAACCTCCCTTTGTCCACCTCCACAAATTCTTAGTTCATCTCTCAGCCTGTGAAAAGATATAAGTGTGTGCAGATGTGTGCAGTCTGGCTTGTGTTAGATGTAATGCCAAGTATCCATGTTCACATCTGTAATCACCTTTATCAAACAATCAAAGCCAAGGGAACATTTACAAAGCAGAATCACTACCTGTGTGTCGCTGCTTTTATTATCATCCCAAGATTTCTACTTTGGGAACATCAGCATCTCAATTATGATCTTCCCCTCAGGCATCATTGACTCCCAGACTAATCATTCAGGAGGACAAATCCTTACATAGAGTGACCAGCAGGGGGGACTGTGCTTGGTTCATTATCCGATTAAATGAAAGCAAACTTAAAATTTCCTCCTATTCAACATGGAGGGCATCTCTTACCCCCCCCAATTAACACTTTACAGCTGAATTAATCTCCTGTATCTGAATATCCTCCACCCTGACTGTCAAACTACTTACTCTGGAAACAAAAGGCTAGAATAAATATCTAACTTCTCTCTTATGCTTTAAATAGACATACTCTATGGTTGGTGTCCATCTCTGATGCCTTGACTCCTACACCTCCACCCCTCGCCTTATCGAACTCTAGGGACTCTTAATCCACTCCCCCTTTTTTCATTATACCTTTTAGTCTGCTCCCTTCCTCTGCCTCTGTTTCCTCCAGAGACTCTGTCTCCCATTGCATCTTTGACATCTTGTGTAACCCTCACATCACTTCACATACGCGTCTGTGAGGCCCCACGCAGCATATATTTACCCTGCTACATCTCTTCCTGTTCCCAGATGTCCTCCTCCTTTTTCTCTCTGTTCATGCTGCTGTGCCTCCTTCGATCTAAGTGTTCATTAGATCATTATGCTTCAATTGAGCTACAATTTGGAGTGCTTTGATTCATATTTCACCCACAAGAACAATGTGTGACTTATTTCTGTTGTGAGTTGCTTTGGTAGTGTAGACCATTGTTGATGTAAGCAGCTGAAGGCAAAGAGGAGCAATGTGTGTGTGTGTGTGTGTGTGTGTGTGTGTATGTGTGAGTGTGGCTTCATACCTGAAGTCACTGTAGGGGTGTATGATCCATGCTCCTGCTGACTTTAGTCTCTCTTGCTCCAGGGCCACAGCTTTATGAGATCCAAACATTCGTAGGCTGAACTTGTTGACCCCCGGCTGCAGCATGGCTCCAAACTGTCTCTGGATGAAGGTGCTTTGGTTGGACGTGCTGTAGTCCTCCCCATCCAGCCCCATCCCAAACCCACCAAGCGCTGACTGACCCATCATCTCAGGGGTCCCTGCTGTTGTGGTGTTACATGCAGTGGTGGTTGTAGTCTCTGGGCCCGTGGCCACCACCATCACCCCAGTCCCAGTGGAGGAGGTGGAAGCAAGGGCTGCACGGGACGTGGCAAAACCCACAGAACGAGGGGGGGTCGGATGGGCTGCGCCAGAAGAGCCTGGTGGAGGCGGCAGGGGCACAGGGGTGGTTGGGGTGCCCGCTGTGCGGAAAGGAAGTCCATCCCTGGTGGAGGAGCTCATGATGGAGAGGCGGCGACCGCGTCCACCTAAGGAGGCGCTGTCTGCTCCAAAGGAGCCCCTCTCCCCCTCCAGGGAGGCCTGGGACAGCCTGTAACCTGGGGAGGGCAGGCTGCCTTTACTGCGTCGCTTTGAGTCCACTCGCCTGGGAAGGCTGTCACCCCCTGACCCCCCCGCACCCACACCTCCAGCAACTCCATCCATTCCAGCTCAGGGTGGAGGAGAAGGAGGGGAGGGAGGGAGAAGATAACCTGTAACTCTCCTCTCAGAAAAACTACTTTTAACTATATCAACTTGTGAAATAGTACATATGTGAGAGTCAGTGCCAATCTGAATGTTAAACTGGAGAAGCTCAGAGAAAGTGGGGTGTGTCTGAAGTCATTGTGATGGAGCTGACAGCCGGCACCTCCACCCTCTCTTCATGGAAGTGGCCATGCTTACCTCAGTGCCCTTGGAAAAAGCTCCATCTAGACAAAAATCCTTCATGCTGCCTGAGTGACGCCAGCAGCTTCACTTTCCCCTTTTTCCTGAACAGTCTCCTTTGTCCTTACAGATGTTTCTCCACCATTCCTCCTTCCTCGTCCTTGAAACGTTTCTCTCCCTCAGAGGCCCTCCCTCTCCACTCCACAGCCGCCCTCAGCGCTCTGACGCCGGTCATACTGGCACCAGATTCCCGGTCTTTTGTAGATAACGAGGCTCTCCGCTCATTGGCCGCTGCTGTCCTGTCTGTCGACCCTGTGGTCAGGCTGCTCACCCAGTTTTCTTATTTTCTGCATTTACCATTACGCAAGAAATGATCTGAGGGATAAGGTGACAGAGAGCATTCATCTGCGGATGAATGACAAGGACACTTGATCCCTTGTAAGAAGGAGAGGTTGGTTAATGGACATGAGGGACGCACATAATGGCACACGCGGGTCCTCACACTTCGAGGCGCACTGATTCGTTCTGACACACGCTGGAAACACGCACACACACAAAACAGAACAACGGGGGAAAACACAAGACTGCGGGAACAAAATAAAGCACGCCAAACCTAGCACATGCTTGCACAGACTCCACGGTGTGTCTTTATTGTCAGTCTCCGAGAGAAAAAGAAAACAGTCCTCATGACAGAAGGCGCGCCTACCCGTGACTGAAGCGCTCAGACAGCCAGACGAGAGAGACACGCGGCTCTATTTCGTAAAACGAAGCAAGAATGAACTTGGCCAGATGTTTAAACACTGACTCCTGACATCCTCCCAAGCAGTTGCCTTTAATTCTCACTTCTGCCGACTTTCAATGACAAATTGTCTAGATGCAGCGGTGTCCTTCCCTCCTTGTGCCACCGAGGACAGGAGAACAGACTCTGTTTTCCAGCTGCCCAAAGGTGAAACCGTGCGCTCTGGTGAATCCAGATACCCCCTTAGAAATAAATCGACCTGTTGAGCCTTAAAGGTGGTTTTGTCATTCACACACAGTTCAGACCTCACTCTGAAGCTCCTCGCCGTGACTCAACACGCAGGGGTCGAGCCGGTACGTCCACAGTGGCGCGCGGCGCATGCAAATGAAATATTAAATAAATAAATGCGCATACAAAGGTCCGGATCTAATCGGCCTGTTGCCATGGCATCCGCATCCCCATCATACGTCCCCCAAGGCCGCGTGCCCGGCCGGCAAGACGCACGCATCCCTCAAAGGTACAGCTCGCGCGTCATCCTCTCTCGCCAATAAAGAGAGGCACCGCATGATGAAGAGATTGATGATAAAACTTTATTTAAACATCCAGGAAAGAGCAAACGCTTTCATTAAGTCAAAAACGGGGGATAAAGCAACATGGAAAAGGAAAAGGTCGAAAAACAAGGAAGTGATTGAATGTCACCATCATTAGACGCTTTACGTGATTATATAAGTAACAGAGATCTTATACTGTATAGGTAAAACCACAACACGTGCCCTTCAGATTTTCATCATCACACACTTAACACAAATAAATGTGTGATGGTTGAAATCTAAGTCATGGGACATTAGTGCATTTTTTTTCTTTCTTGACACTCAATACTTTATATATGTTAATGTACTCCTCACTCTGCAGGTTACAATTTGTGCGGTGCATAAGGCATATTTTAGCTCTGCAGCAGGAGTTTATTAATTAAAATGTTAAGTCTGGTAATAATCTGCACTGAAACTTTGGACCTAGGAGCTGATTATTTTTTCAAAAAGAAATATTTGAATGTCACCATTTGTTTTTAGATTTGCATTTGTCAAACAAGCACTCTAAAAGTATTTCCCCCTTTTATTTTATTTAATTGGTGAATCATTTTTGCGCTTGAAAATATCTGCGTATAATAAAGAGCTTTGAAATTAAGTCAAATAAACCTGCACTAATGAGTAGAAGTGATATTTCTAATTATATCCCATTGAAAGGATTCAGTAGATTTACTACATATAGAAATACTTGGTGAACTATTGAGAAAATGTGTGGAAAGCAATGGAAAAAATGAGCAGATACTATTGAATTGAACAAAATAACTTACTTTACCTTGTTGCCATGAGAGAGGAGAGAACACAGTGGACTTGAGACACTGTAGTACATGGATGTATCACACGGGTGGCACAGGCTGTCTCTGCTCCATGATGTAGTCCAACAACTCCTGTTGCCAGTACTTTACCATAATTTTCACATCATACTTTTTTACGAGTTTTTTCTGTAGTTGGCCAAGTATTTCAGTTACATCTACTCAGCTTATTCAGTAAATCTACTGAATTCTTTCATCCAGATATAAATAAAAGATGACTTACTTGTCTAAGGTTTGTTTGACTCAAAGCTTTAAATTCTACTCAATATTTTTAAGTGTAAAAAATGTTTCACCAATTAAATTAAGTAAAAGTCAGGGATACTTTTTAGAGTAAGCAGAACTAATACCAATGTAACTTTTTCAGAACATCTTAAATATAAACAATCTTTAAGACTATGCTACACTGCTTCAAAATAAATTTTAAAAGTTACATGAAAAAGTACAAGAATTATCAGTCCATCCTGCTCAGTAAGTTCAGTCTTTGTAGTGTTGCCAATGTTAAGAACAGTTATAAAAGGGGATCTAAGGGCAGAAGATTCAAGGGGCATTAGAGCAGAAAATGTAAGAAGACTGTCTGAAAAAGACAAGGCTGTCACATTTAAGACTATCAAGAAGGAGAAATCTCCACACAGGACCAGATATAATTGGTTTAGAGGAGAATAGTAGTCAAA
Organism: Thalassoma bifasciatum; assembly: GCA_008086565.1. NCBI lineage: Eukaryota > Metazoa > Chordata > Actinopteri > Labriformes > Labridae > Thalassoma > Thalassoma bifasciatum. The sequence goes on along the minus strand of RPOG01000357.1, from coordinate 417,058 downwards.
TTTAGGCATCTGGATCATTTCTGTGGACAAATGGGTAAAGTTCATTAACCGCCATCATCTCAGCCTCTCCCGGTACTGCTTATAATAGCCAATAAAATCCTGCCCTCACACAGATAAGCTTGCTACACGACCAAAGGCCTTATCTGCTAATTCTCCCATGACTTCCAATAATGATACGCTTTAACAATGGCAGACAAGGACGACATTCAGTTTCCATTTAAAATTACTCTAAAAAAAAAAAAAAAGAGTCTGGACGGCATGATTAGTGAAGCTTAAAAAGTTAACAGTTCAAGTTTTATTGTTAGGGAGTCATTGCTTTCAGGACACATTCAAACAAATTCAACATTCATGAGAACAGTTCAGGTGTTGATTCCTACTGAATTGTAATAACACTGGTTATGCTGCCAAAACTCTCCTGTTATTGGATTCCTGACATTGGTGAGTATTTCATCTACAGTGGCAGCTCTTAGGCTTTAGTCAAATTTGTACAAATCTGTATTAAAAAAAGAAGCTTAAACACCAGCAGGTCAGTATGACAGTAAGGTCTGACATCAACTTTTTACAGGGCGTTGACTGCTCTCATGATGTTAGTGTGACCAGACCCTGGGATCCAGCCTGTCACCACGATCACCATGTCGCCCGACTTGAAGAATCCTCTCGCTTTTCCTGAGGAGGGAGAAGATAACAACCACAGTGTGTGAGAAGAAGAGTATCATGGAGTATAAAAGAGCAGGCTCAGACATACACTGACCAATTTCCATGCCAAAGTTGACCCTGTTGTCCACATCATCGGCCCAGACGGGAGCAGGCAGAGGGTGGAAGAGGACGGGAAACACTCCTCTCAGCAGCTGAGACTGACGGGCCACCTGAGGGAGAGGACGGAGACAGCAAGGACTGAGAGTGATCTAATTGGTGCTGTTATGTAAGAGGAGCCTGATATGACTGGGCCATTTCACACACGAGCTAATAAGACAGGAGCTTTCAGAATGATCTAACTCTTAAGTTAACTTAATTTTCCAACTAGTAGACATGGGCAACACATTGTTTATGTTGACATCGGAAAATTTTCACTTCAAACAGAGAAGGAGTGTTTTAAATAAATGTGTGGATTATGCAGCTCTTTTGTCATCTTGAAGTATTTTTAGGCATTCTCTCCAAGAGGCTGGGTAGAGGGTCCTCTTTTGGGGTTTTTAGAAAATGGTCACCCTAGTTCACATAAAAGTAGCTCTTTACAACAAAAGTCAAATCACTTAAAATATCACATACATTTATTTCCTGTCAGTTTTTTCATTCAAATTGTTGACTCTCCCAATGAGTTTTCATTTTACTTCAGCGTAGTGTCAAAGAATATTGACACCATCTATTTCTCTGACACCTTATCAAAGGTAATAGTTACTCATTTATATAACATACAAGTAAACCTGCTTGAGTGAAGGAAAAATATTTTTCACAAATGAAAGACAAGTCTTGCTGACACCTTTCATGAACACAATATACATCTGTGTGGTAACATCCTATGTGCTCCAGGTATAAAAAACCTTTGGTCTCAATGATTTATTCATTCACTGAACACGTTTGCAATTTAATGGAAAATTATGTCTTTGCCCTAATGTCAATTCAGAAAAGGTCATGAGTAAGGATGTAACCCATTTCAACTTCACTGTGTCCTTTACAAATAAGCTCTGGCATGCTTCCAAAACTGAAATAACCCTTGGACATTCAACTTAACCCACCCTGTCACCTCAGAAGTTAGGGGTAGTGGTCTTAAGCCGGTCAAAGGATCAAGCAGCCAACAACTGCGCTGCATCTGTCCACCTAGATGTGCTCCTGCATGAATGACCTTTGACCTTTGACCTTTACAAAGGGCATTTGGCATATGGAGGGGGATCTTATGTAGATTAAATCCACATGACTTCAAGATGAAAGAGCATTATGATACAGTTTAGTGCATTTTGAGCTGATGCAGTCTAACAACTGAACAGAAAGCTCCATTAAACTGCCGTACATATCGAACATAAAGTCACTCAAACAGATTGATTTGATTTAGTAAGAACTGCAGCTGTTTAGAACAACGTGCAGTAAGAACTGAGTGTGTGTTGCACACATTGTTCAGGTTTGAAAAGTGTGAGTCACACTTATGAGTACAAGCTGCACTGCTTGTTACAAAGATGGACTGTACCTGAGGACTTCTAGTGACGGCTATAATGGGGCAGCGGGGGCGATACCGTGACAAGAGGTGTGCCGACCTTAGGAGAGAAGAGGACAGACAGGTAGAGAGAAAGAGAATATATCAACAGAGTTGGCACAGAAAAATACTCTACCTCCTGTTAAAAAATAGGTGCCTTTGAAACCAAACTGTCAATCAAACTTCCTCACAACTTGAAACCTGAAAATATAAAAACAAAAACAAATCCTAAATATACTTTGATGGCTGCGTTCATTGTTTGCTGCCAACTCATAAAGACCGAGCTGTATTTTAAAGCTAATAATCAGATATTCCCATACTTACATGGTGCACTTTTATTGAGTGTGGAAGTCAATACTGCACATCTAATTAGCATGCCAGTGGCTCCAGTGCTACTGTTTTGCAAAAATCAAGCTCAACTGGATTTGTTTGGGCTTTTCAGTCATGTCACAGCGGATGGTGCCGTGGAAGAATCAACATTTGTTTTCTTTCCTCTTGAGTTTTTTTCTCTTCAGGTCTTCATGGGGAGAGTAGATACCCAATAATGTAATGCACAGGAGTCAGTGTGTAAACAACAAGCTGTTAGAATGCACAACACACAACATGAGTCGAACACAGTAAACACTGCAGTCAACATCAAACTCTACCCTGAGGATTCAGGGAACGGCTTGCAATAACCAATATGTAGCTTTGCTCTGAGATAAAAGATAACAGCTGTTGCTCCATCCTTTACAAACATGTTTATCTCTGGAGGGGAAGAAGAGAAACTGAGTAATTTGTTTCGTCAGGTCTCTCTCTTTCAAGGATAAGTCTCAGTATCCCCTGTAATAAAATCATATTGAATGACTCTTCATTTTGTCCTCTTGCCAACATTAAGTGGAAATACAGAAAGTGTTTCCTTAATGCAAAGAAAATGGAGGTAAGAGAGCGTAGGCAGAGATTGATTTGAATCAGGAGGATTAATTTTTATGCAGGAACCAGGACTGAGCATCCAGCTGCACATTTTCAGTTGACATTCACTTTTTATCAACATCCCTACCTATGATGAATGTGCTCTCATGTTTGTGAGAAAAATGACAAAGCTACAGCCAGCAGCCCGTCAGTTCAGCTTAGCACACACACTGTGAGACAGCCTGCCTGTCTGCCAAAGGGTCTTTTTCACATTTTGTTTTTCCAAGATTAAAAAAAAACATGACTTAACGTGTTAGAAAGATGTGCAGTACGGACAAATTCATAATGTTTACCAGGATATGTCCAGAACAAAAACCCTCTGATAGATGATCTCTTTAAATTCTTGATAATACTGGCTGATTGTCTTTTCAGAGGCTAAACTTATTCAATCCTTCTGATTCTATCTTTCTTTTCATTACATTTTAGCCTTTTGCTGATACTTTAAAAGAATAGTTCATTATTTTTTAGTGGAACTGTATGAAGTAGTTGTCTGTAGTGAGTGTGATACCCTCAGAGGATGCCGGTCAGCTCAACAGCTGTTGAGAAATCTGCCATAGAAGCAGGACAGACGCGAGTTTATAAACCAATCCAAGCTCCTACATTTTTTTCTCAGTCTTTCAAAAGGACTGTGAGGACTTTCTAAGTGAGCTTGAAAAAGCCACATCTCTAGATATATGCCTGATCAAATTTAAAATAAGATTATCAAGGCCAAAATAGGTTATTCCCAGCTCCCTGGTAGAGTTGGACTGGAATGGATTGCTTTATGGCATGTTTGTCTCCATGACAATGTCATGCTGACTGATTAAGTTTAGTGGTGAGAAAAGAGAGCTCTGTGATTTCCCTCCGCTCGAAATTGATTTTTCTGACTTATTTAGTAGTGATAATGGAAACAGGATCTTGACTGAGGGAGTCATTGCTTTAGTCATTGCAATAAAACTTGAAGATTCACTAACATTATATGTTACAGATATGTCGGTTGTGTTCTGTTGTGTTACAAAGTCAATAAGCTATACACATAAATAATCAATTTAAAACTTAATAAGAGTAGTTTGACTGATTAATGGATACAGAAAAGGTAAATAAAAGGTATTCATCCAAGTGTGTACACAAACGTACTTCATGCCACCCCTGTCCTGTTAAAATCTGGGCCCAAGTTGGGAAACCTCAATCAAAAAGTCTCAACATTCCCAGCTAAAAACAATCCTACTCTTATAAAAGTAGCAAATATGAGAGTAGCTTACATCTTCTTGTCAAACTCTCTGGAAGAAAGAGATTTCCCCAAAAATTGAGCTATTCTTGAACCATAACCTTTTCTTCTTGTCTGTTTGATGGTCTGTCATACATACTTGCCACTGGTGGTCAGGACTATGATTGCCCCAGCGTAGCATTTGAAGGAGGACTCCACAGCTCCGATGGCTGTGACCTCTGTGGGGTCAGAGGAGAGAGGAGTGAGGCGACGCAGCTCCTCAAACAACTGCTGGTGGAAAATGGCGGCTTCTGCCTCTCTGCAGATCTGAGGAACAGAGTCAGAAAGAGAGAGAGAGAAAAAGACAAAAGGAGGAGGGGCCGTCAGAGGGCACCAAGTCAGATATAACAGAGTGCAAATCATACAGGAACACACAAAAACACACACTCACTGAATGCATCATAGCCACAGCCTCTACTGGAAACAGTCCTTTGGCGGTCTCCCCAGATAACATGACACAGTCAGCTCCATCCAGAACGGCGTTGGCGACGTCGCTGCCCTCCGCTCTGGTAGGCCGTGGGTGGGCTACCATGCTCTCCAGCATCTATGCAACATGCACAGCACATTGGCTTCACATCTAACCACAACCAACATGTTTCCACAGGGCACTCTCAATGGATTTTATTATCAGTCACATAAAATAAGTCTTTCTGTATGTCATCCTATAATAAATCAGGCTTCTGGTGGGGAATTGAGAGACAAAGAAGCTAATATCTTTATGGTCCGCTGAATAGTAGAGGAGGAAAAATGAGAGATTATATAGACTGAAGCGGGCAATGACTGCGGGATCATTATCGGCAAGTCTGATACTCTGTGTTATGAGTCAATAAGCTTGGCAGACAGTTAGAAAAAAAGAGATAGCTGGCAGCGTTGCCGGAGAGACTGGACTTTTGTAGAAGTTAAGAACCTGCTGCTAATGGTGATTAGTGAACGTGTGTATTTATGTGTGCATGGGTGTGTGGGTGTTGTTTGTGGACTCAGGTCTTGAGCAGCAAACCTGCTATAACACTGTCACTCTGTGTCAGGGGGCTGTAGCATAAACAAGTTATAGCACTGTGACTCAACATGGCTGCAGGGGCTTGTGTGTGCATGTGTGTGTGCATGTGTGTGTGAAAGAGAGGAAAGAAATATGTGTATGTGTGTTTTGAGGATGGATTTATTGGACCGGTAAGTGTGTGTCTGTGTGGGTTTATTATGAAGGAGTGCAAGGTTAATGTGTGCCTGTTAGCTTTTAGTGCATCTTGGACCCATCTGACATTTGAATAAACAGACTTCATTTGCATATTTTTATCATATCTGCATCCTTTTCTGTGTGCTTTGTGTGTGTGTGTGTGTGTGTGTGTTTGTGTGTGTCTGTGTACTGGCTTGCCCCTGACCTGTGTGGCACAGATGACGGGCTTGCCGGCAGAGTTGCAGCGTCCAATCATCATCTTTTGGGCGATGAAAACTTTCTCTGCAGGGATCTCGATTCCCAGGTCACCTCTGGCAACCATCACGCCGTCGCTCTCAGCCAGGACCTCCTCAAAACTGACCCAGAGATAATGGAGAGGGAATATGAGGCGAGGGAAGAAAGCAAAAGAAAATGAAGAGGCTGAAGAGGGAAGGACAAAACCAATGACAGTTCTGTTCTGAATTCGTGCCTTTATGCAGGAAAATATGAGTACAGGTTTTAAACAGCTGAAACAGAAAATCTTCTGGTTTCTGATGCTTAAAAACTTACTAAAGATAAAGCTGCTTTGTGATCTAAGCCTACTCTGAAGTATGCATGCAAGGAAAGTTCTTTCTTTTTTTTTGTTTATTCATTGTCTTTATAGTTTCAATGAATCATCCACAGCAGCTGATGGTATACACAGGGTGTACAACAGTATGGATGACAAACAAAAGCAAATGGAGCACAATTTACCCAAAGGACATTGCAACTCCTATCAGCAGTAATCTGAGAAAGATTTATTTATCTCTGTAAGCAGATATCTGCATGCAAGTGCAGTCTCTGGTCTGTCTGAATCAGAAATTTCAGCATGAGCCACAAATCTTTTTGATTCTTTGTCAAAAAAAAGCAAAATCAAGTTTGAAGAAGTTATGTTGGAAGGTAATTTTCTGTGACTCAGAGGCCCACCAATGGAAAAAAAAGATTCAATTTGTATTTGAAAAGGTTAATTATAACAAAAGCTATTTCTATTTCGAGTCCATAAATCTGAAATGGTCCAGAGTGAAGTCTGTGTGACCTATCATTTACAGTGAAACTAAGACTCTCCAGATAAGTTCTGAGTTTAAAGAACTTATAACATGCAGAATGCATATTTTAGCACTAAAGCAATGAATGTCAAACATGTTTGATTTCTCACATTCATGACAATGTGGATTCAAATCTTTATCATAAAATCTTCAGTCTTTGATTTAAATTACAGCCATAGTTTATCACTGTCAGCAGACAGCACGTTGCAGGAGATAGTGAGAGGTAAGTAACAGGGATGACAGCGCAGTGACATTAATTGTGTCAGATTTATGAAGCAGCATCTCTAACTCACACAGACACATCACGGGCACACGTTGCTTTTCATAAAAGTGAAACATCCAGTGCTGACATCTGTGCATCAATCACTGACAGCCGGCTGTCTACAGGGGGAAACCATCACCATCAGGGGATTTGTAACTCCTGTCACAGCCTCATTATGAAACTCGCTGTGCCTCCAGCTACTTTTAAATATCGTTGTTTCCATATGTGTTTTACTCTACTCACTTTAGAAGCCCCTGTCGACTCTCCACCTTGCTGATCACTTTGATATCTCGCCCATGTGCCCCCAGAGCCCGTCGCACGTCTTTGACATCTTGTGCAGAGCGGATGAAGCTGGCGAACACAATGTCCACACCTTGAGCCACCCCGAACCTCAAGTCGGCTTCATCTCGCTCACTGACCGCCTGCAGGCCAATCAAATCGCAGCCTGGGAGATTTACGCCTTTTCTACTGCACAGCAACCCGCCGGCCTCCACCACTGTATCCACCCAATCAGGGCCTGCAGGGGAGGGGGGAGGTGGGGGAAAATAAGAAGTGAATGAAATATTTACTCAAAGACATAAAAACCTTGAATGGAAGATGAACAAACCAACATCTTATTATTAATCACCCTGAGAGGGAAGCATCTAAACAGTGGTGAATTTCTATGAAGTTCAAACATTAAAGGAAAATCTTCTCTTGGGAGAAAGTTCATATTAAACTCAGATCATTCTTAAGATCTATTATCGTTCGGTATATGTATTAGGTAATGTGCAGGCATAATCCTCACTCCATTACCACTTTAATGCAGGAGACGCATATTTCGTAAAAAGCTCTATGGAAACCATCTTTTCAGAAAACTGTTATTCAGCCAAGCAAGGTTACTTTTTCAGAATAAAGGGCAGGGTTGGTCATTGTGTGACTGAATAAAGGGGAGCTTTTGTGTAAGTAATGATGTATTTGGCAAAAAAAATTCAAACGAAAGACAAGAAAGACTTTGTTACTCAGGGGGTAATTAATAATCAGCCCTCCAGAAACATGGACTGAGGGATAATCTCTAATTTCAGTGTTTTCTGTATGCTCGTGTGTGATTGTGGGTGTTATACGTATTAGTCTTAAATCATTCATGAGTTCTGCATGAATCATCAAAGGAAAAAATGAAAGTATGTGTCTTCAAATAGGTTATATATTGGTTAAGGAAAACTGACACATAAGCTGCGTTTCAGTCAGTAAATGTGTGTTACCTATTTCTTTTACTTTGAGTCCAATGAGGCCGTCATCAACGTAGATAGTTCCCCCCTTACTGATGACTTTGGGCAGGCTGGGGTAGTCCACCCAGATTATCTTGCCGTCTGTCTTGTCTTTGTCACTCTCTGCTGTCACCACACGTACTTGGCTGCCCTTTACCAGCTCCACCTCCCCCTCCACTGTCTGCATAACAGAGAGGAGAGAAATGAACTTTGTAATCCCCCTCATTACATTATATTTCATGTATACTTTTTGAGATAGGTGGATTTCAGGAGAAATTGGTCATTTAAATCAATTCTAAAACAAGGCTATAAATTGAATTTTGTTTTTACGTCAAAAGCCACATGAGACACAAATGGATCATGCTGCTATTCCATATAAAAATGTTTTTTTATTTATTTATGTTTTTTATAAACACTCAAAAAACTGGGTAAAAGTTACACAATCAAACTGGGTGCAAATTGTTACCTCTATAAAACTGCGTAGTTTCTAAAGGCTGCTTTTTATAGTGTAGTGCAGTAGTGCACCAATATACCCCTGCCTGTAAGCATGGTGTTAATGGAAATAAAATCGATCATTTGACTTTCTGGTACAGAGACAGAACAATCCGGTTAGTTTGTTATCAACAACCTCAATCAGAATTGAGTGGCTTGATTCAACTCTACAGACTGTGTGAACCTTTGATTCAAGTGAATCCTGAGCTCCTACAAACCACAAAGTGTTTATGATGCTTGTGGTTCATCGATTCACATCAGAGGGTTAAGTGCCTTCTATCAAACTGAACAAATATGTCAGCTGCTTTCTCAAACCAGTTTCTGTTGTCTGATTTTTAGTAGAAATCCCTGCGTCTTGCAGTCCTGTTTTGTAATGATTTTATTTTGGAGTATGACTCATCTCCCTGTCAGAAACAATCTTCCAGTTAGTGGAAAATATCAGTTAAAGCACGCAAGAATTAACAGCAGTGTTTGTGATATTTTAGACAACAAAATAAGAACTGGTTGGCAAGAAAACAGTAAGAACAAATCACTACTACTTTAATATATGGTTTTGTCAAGTCTGTATCTATTTCACATTTCAACAACGCTATTGAACAGACTATGTTGGAGAAAAACAAACATGATTCAGTGTGCATCTCACGTCATGCTGCGCATTTTGCGACCTAATCAGAGCATGAAGAGGTTTCCAACAGCTTGGAGTTATTTGATCGGCTAAGCTGATGACATGAATCATTGAGACAATAGATATCACAGGGAGATAAAGAGGGAGCCACACCACCAGATCTCACAGGTAACAACCTACACAAATTGATCACATGTAGGAGTCTGCGTATTTTCAACCCCCCCAAACTGCACTGATTGTGATTGGTGAATTAGATGAAGTCATGTCTGATAGATTTAAAATGTTTCCTTTACCCCTTTGACTAATCCAGTGCGGATCTCTGGACCTTTTGTATCCAAGGCGATGGCAACCGGGCGATAATACAAGGGGTCGGGGTCTATCGTCTCCACCGCCTCTCGGATGTTTTTGATGGTTTCACCATGGTACTGACAGGCACAGGGAGAGAGGTGGACAGAAAATCAATACAAGGAAAAATCACAACAAACATATGAGTAAGAGCAGAAATTTAAAAAACACATGGAGTGCACATACTTCATGTGAGCCATGTGAGAAATTCAGACGAGCGATATTCATTCCTGCCTTGACCATCTCCTGAAGTTTGGGAACTGATCGTGATGCAGGGCCTGAAAGAAACGAATGTATAAAATCTTTGTTTTTGTCCATGAATGAGACCAAAAATGATGGGCCAAAAGGCAACATGCAGACCCATTTTTCCTCTATTTCTCTTAAGAAATCCGACAACTGCAAATCTTGTCAGTCTTTAAAGCACAGCAACACTTTGGGAACAAGTTGTACACTTAAAAATCTGAAATATATTCATGTCTTCTTTTGAGTAAAAAAAAAAAAAAAAAATTATTTATTTTTTTACTTAATACAAGCCATTTTCACCAGACCAGTCCATAAAAACTACTTATTCCAAGTTATTTGAAGACACAAAATGGTGCCAGAGTTGCTTGATACCAGTCGAAAAATCCGCCAGTGTAGTAAGAAAAAGTTCCCTGTATTAAGACATTATTCTTATTTTGAGAAACTTGATGAACACATTTTTCTCACCTCATCAGCAGTTTTCTGACTCACTACAAGCAATTTAGACATCATTTTTGTTTTGAAACGTCTTCAAATAAGACAAGCTTTTGGACTTGTCAGTCAAATGTGGCTCATATAATTTATAATTTTTACTAAAAATAAGACACAAACACTTGCACAGATTCCATTCTTTGCAGTGTACAGATATAACAGCATTTCTGGGGTAACAGGTAATTTCTGGAGCCTGAGGTTTTGGAAGAGCTGAAAATGAATTTGTGTTATGCATTTTTTCCCATTTATTTTTCGTTTCTTTCTGGGCAGAAGAAGAACAGACAAAGCTCTGATGTGCCTTCGTCAAGATTCAAACCCTGCCAACACACTGGAGGCCACCCAGCATCCAGTCTGACACTGTGCCAGTGATGACTTACAACAGACGCCAGAAGACAAACTTGAAACTGAGACTCACTGTCTGCACCCGCTGCCGGTCACACTCACCAATGGTACAGATTATACTGGTGTTGCGTGCTGTGATAGGCTCCTGGTCAATGTCCAGCAGACAGAGGTGCTCCAGGAAGGTGTCGGCCATGCTGGCGTCCAGCTGCTGACGCTGGATGAAAGAGTCCGGAAGTGTCATCGCCTCTGAGTAGCGCCTGATGCGAGCTGGATGGACACAGAAATGTTGTCAGTGGAGCTGAAGCTTGTCCTGTAACACCTACTGCCAACTCCACCTGTGAGTAAAAATTAACTGAGAACAGAACACGTGTAATGTGTGTGATAATGATGAATGCACACACGACGACTTTTCCAGGATGTGCCAAGGACTGAAAGTGGAGATAAAAAACGCAGTTTGATACCACAGATACAAGGAGAGCAAAGTGAACACACTGGGGATGAATGAACAATTAACCAAATATCAACTACAGCATGGAAACACACCATGCTGACAGACAACTGTCATACCAACTGTTACATAAAAACAAAACATGACAATTCAGCTGACATTATTACTCATGCAGTGACATTACATTTTAAAGGAGGAAGAAAAAACGAAGTCAATGTGAAGGTTTGACTTTTTAAAGAAACAGTGAAAATACTGATGTACAGACTCTCATACAAAGATGATACATATTCCTGGTTAGAGAAAAACTCTGAAATTACACAAACTTGTATCTGACAAGACACTAGAACAGAAGGGACAGTAAACGCTCTGAACCTACTGAAAAAAGTTGGAAAAGACAAAAGAAAATCTTGAAATAAGTAATACCACGAGTAGGTACACTGTAAAACCCAATGCCTTTCTTGACTTAAAATTATGAGGTACCATTGCTGACCTAACACAATCTTTTGTTCTTTCTAGTGTCTTTAAAGAAACAGTTACTTGAATGATTATCAAAGCCATTTAACTCTTATTTTGAGAGATGCCCACTCACACTGATTGAGTAGCTACAGTGGGCTGACAAGACAACTGGGCTGAAAGCTGAGAGTAAGAATTATTTGGTCTGTTGAGTTGCACAGCAGCTCACTGTTGTACATTTGGAGAAACTTTCTACCAAATGAGATTGTAACTTTTAAGGCTACTCATAACGGCTAAATTTGCTTGGACATGTTTTTTATGCTCTGAACATTATTTTTAAATAGACTAAGTCCTTGAATTTCATAACACTAGAATCAAGGGAAGTGGGTTGGTTTGAGCGTAATTAGTATTGCTGATTAATACAGAAGCACCATTGAATTTATGATTTATGTTGAGTGGATACGCACAACTCTGCATATTAAGACAAAAGGGGAACAATCAGAGGGCAGTATATTATATGTAAGGCTTTATCTCATGTCTATGTCTGTGTCTACACTTATACAGTATTGTGATATATGTTAGTGCAATACGAGTGATAAACCCACTTTTTGAAACCTTGAAATGATTTTATCTCAAAAAGCTTAAAAAATATTGTCTATTTCAAATTTGATGCTGGCAAACATTAGAAAAACAGTTGTCTGCTCAGAGGCTTGCAGTGGAGGGACTCCTAATTGGAGTCGAGAAGCAGGTTGTCTAATGAATTGTATCTCAGATAATATGAATTTTTCACAGGTTTATCCATATGTAAAAGCTTTTTTGTACGAATGTTAATGAAGCATTAACCAGTAAATCTTGCTGGTGTCCTCGGTGCAAAGTGTTAAACACCTCGCTGAGGGCTTTAAGCCAGAACAATAGCGTCTGCTTTAGAGGATGTCACAGTCAGTCAAGCCTGCAATCTCTGCACTACAGGAGGAAGAGAGTATAGACTAGTGAGGAGGGGGGACTACAGGAGGTCGCAGCTGACACCTCAACAGGTGTGAAGAGATGAGGATGGCAGAGAGAGAAGAGAGGGGAGTGAAGACTGGAGAGTGAGGAGGAATGTTAATGTGATTTCTATTGATGACATTCAAAATATATTATATATATATATATATATATATATCCAGTTACACCTTTTTCCTATTAATCAAAGCCCCTATGTTGAGTAGATACACAGCATACCAAATACTATAAAGCCTTGAAAAATGCAGGGGGGACTGGTGACAGGATCTTGTCATCCAGCTCCAACATCCTGTGGGTTTGGTTGGTCTCTATGTTTTCACTATCACTCTCCTTGTCTTTTCTCTCTTTGTCTACCTCCCTGTGACCCAGTTCTGCTGCACTACTGCTCACATCATTACGTGTCCCACTGAGAATCTCCTCTGACACATCCCAGAGTGTACACGTGGAAACACACATAGATACACACGGACAGGTACCCGTAACTGTAGGCTGGCTATAAATAAAGCAGACGTCAGGTCAAAGACAGATGCACATTATCAGTGCATGCACACTTAAATGGCTGATAAGAGAGGTGAGCCAGGTGATTGGTGGGACCTGTTTTCAGAAGGTCACATTCCTGAATGAACATTTGCAGGTCAGTGTGTGTATGTGTGGGAAATCAATGGGAGAATAGATTTTTGTGCAGCTATGACTGTGCACTAGAGTTCAAAAGACTTTAGTGAGTGCAAATGTACAAAATAGTAGATCATTATCTGATCAATGGGTTATTTGGGAGCTGAGAAAGGAAAATGGATTAAATATGTTGCTTTTTAACCATAACGTCAAAGTGAAAAATCTGAAGAGTCATCGGCCCCAATAGTTTGAAACACACAATGCTTCTTTATACATATTCGAAAAAAAAAACAGCAAAGAATGAATGCATACATACATACATACATACATACATACATACATAATTAAATGAAAAAGCAGTTACTTTTGGCAATTTAATGCTACTTTAAATATCTGTCTCCATACAAAATGTGACTGAAACTGATACTATCATCATCATGAACTCACCAGTTCTGATATTTTTATCCATTTTTCAGATGAAATGACAAATCCACAGCAGAGCAGTTCCTTCCACTTAGTTTGCTAATGAATTTAAATAACTATTTTTATCTCAGAGAAACTGTCTACAGTTTTTCTCCCTGTCTTATTCTTGTACGTGTTGAGGTCGTGTCATACTCTTGGAGTAGTGTCACCTGTACATGCAGTTTTCCTTTCTTTCATTTTGACCCTTTGACCCATCTCCTGCCCCTTCATCTCTCCTCCCACTTGCACCACTTGGTGTGAGGCCAGTGCTTGCGACACAACTTATTTTATATGAACAAGCATCATTGACTGATCATGGCTTGGCTAGGATGACGCTTAAAAATGTAAAAACTTTTTAGGTGTGACACTGAAAGTTTGTGGTGAGAAGGCGCTACATGAAGGGAAAACCACCAATCACAGAATATATTTTTCTTTTTGGATGGATCACTGCAGATTATGTCATGCTAACCTGGAGTTTGGCACATTGACCCTGTTAAAAATAGAAATGGACTATCTGTGGCAGAGTTTCAACATAGTTGTGATTCTGTCAAGTCATTGAGCAAGTAACTGTTTCGGGAAAATGTTTATTTGGATTATTTGCCTACGATTGCTTGTTCAAATCCAACATTTCAGTTCCCAAACTTTGAAAATGCTCTGGAGCTTTAAGACTTTTACTTTTTAATCTTATCAACAAGAAGTAAATTTCCTGTTAACAAGTCACTAATTAATCATTCTTTCAGTAAGTCAGGTCACTAGTTATGGATTTTTAATAAGTTATTCATAAATTAATCTTGGCTCACATGGTCTGAAACACTTTCAGGAGGTCTGAGGTTCAAGAGTCCATCTGAGGAATTCATGAGATGAACTGAAGAGCTAAAAAGACTAGAACTATGACCTGGCAAGTCATACACGCACACACACACACACACACACGCACACACACACACATGCGTATACGATATACCTTTTTATGGCTTCTTGTTATAAAAACTGCTAACCTACATTATTATTCCCCATCAGTTTCAGCCCATAACAGCTTAGAGAGCGATATTTTTGTAAGCAGTCCTTTGCACAGAAACACTGTGGCGAATTTAGCTCAAAATTCTGAATGCTATCATCTTTTCTTTATTAACTCATGAAGATCCAAAGCATTTCCGACCCACTGTTTAAGAGTTCATTCATCCACTTTCAGTCCTCACTAATGCACTGCTGATGTTTAACAAGTCACAGGATTTTGTGTCTTTCACAAAGTGACACAGTTCACTCAGTGTCCTCCCGAGGTCAAGGTAACTTTAATAAAAGCCAGAGTTAGTTTGCAGTAAATGAGTCAGCTAAATGCTACACTTGTTGACGTATTGCCAAAGCAGAAAGGGAATTTCATGTAGCGACACCTCAAATGTATGAACTGATTTCTGATTTCTCATGATTTTGACTTTCTATCTGAAAATTTTGACTAATTTCCCATAAGTTGGACTTTAATTGCAAAATTGCAGCCTTTATCTCAAAATTTTGACATTTTAGCTCACAACTTCTTACTTTTTATCTCATAACTTTTACTTTTACTTTTTCTTGTAATTTTGACTTCTATGGTAACATTTCAAACTTTGTCTTCAAATTTTGACTTTTGAGCTTAAATTTGACTTTTTAGCTCAAAATTTTGAATTTGCATTTGAATTTGAATTTTCAAAATTTGCAGTTTTCCTGTAAAGGTGCATTGCTATTGAAGTATCTTCTGTCTGACAGCATAGCAAACGAAGTCAGAATAAATTAGGACTTTGTTGGGAGTTTTAAACAAAAACCCCAGGCATAATTTTATCACAAAAAATGAGGCTATGTCTGCGCAAAAGAGGATGTTTGATCACCCTGGGTTATACAAAGTTACAGAATTAGATAAATGAGAGGTTAAGTAATTTCCTACACCTCATATGATACTGGTGAAGTCGCCCCCAGCTGGCCAGTAGAAAAAATTCAGAAAGACATCAACACAGTTTCCACTCTTTGAAGCTACATCCACTCACACATTAAGTCTGTGCATGTGTACAGCTACATATGAACCCAGGGGGGTTGACAGAGGGTGTAAATCGTTAGCCGAAGGACAAACAGACCTTTGCTCCGGAGTTGACAAACGATAATCTTGCCTGCAGCCCTGTGCTCTGTGTAGCACACACCCAATATGATATCACAGCACAGAAATTATTATTACAAGACTGGAGTAAAGGTTACTTTTACACATGGAGACCAGAGAGCAGTTACTAATTATACAATTAAGATTTCGACACTTGGCACACAGTAGGACACAGAGGCCAAGAGGCAGTATTTGTGTTAAAAAATAAAAAATAAAAGCCAGCCACATAATTTAACCACAGAATCTGTTTCTTCTGTGGGGTTAAAAGGACTTTTGAAGGAGTTGATGGTAAACATCTGAAAGAAAAGAGCAAGTAGAGGGATCAATATTTGGCTGAGTGACAGAAACAAACAGCAGGAAAGATATCAGGAAAGCCATAAAATAAAGACTCAGACAAGACAAAACTCCAAAACCTGTCACAAGAACAACACAGAACACACACAGGGGGTTGGTTTGCTGCATACACACAACACACAGTAACAGAAGTAAAGGAGGTGTTAAAGTTTGGATCTTTAGAAAGTAAAGGACAAACCTGTGGGCTGTAGGAAGAAGACCGAGACTAATAATTTGTAGGTGTGGAGAGACAGACTTTACAAACATACAGGAATGGATCGGAGTGAGTTTTAGCGCCATCTGGTGGAAATAAGTTTTGCAGGTGGTTTTGTCACAATGAAGACAACTGGAGGAGGAAATGATACTTTATTAATCGCTTTATGAATCCTTGGGATGGATACAAAGTGTGTGAGAGTGCAGAGAAGCGATGTAGAAGCTGCAGTGAGTATCATCAGGGATCCGGTGGTTATGTTTGGGAGGTAAATAGAAGCTGAATGCTGGGATTAAACATGCCAAATGATGATTTCATGAATCTCTTCTCTCTGTGTGGCTCTGTGTGTTTGTGCATCAGAGCTTTCTGAAAGTGATCCTTGGCGGCGTCTCAGGCTGGAGGATGAGGGTGCATGTGGTTTTGATGTCCTCTGAGGACGACACACTGAGATGGAAGCTCAGCAGGATCTAGGCAGAAGGGGAGGAGAGAGCGAAGGGAGGATAAAGGGAGGCGATGGGGGAGGAGGGGCAGTCAGAGAGTGGAGGAGAAGACAGAGAGATGATGTTAAGAAGGATCATACTTACACTCAGGAAGATATCTGAATATATTTACCACTTTATGGAGCTGAATATACTTTTACATCCAGCTGATTTGGGGGGGAGTTACTGTGCTTCTCTCCTTAATTTTAGCTAAAACAAAACCTATATCATAATATATTGCACAATTAAAGACTGAACAACTTACTCCCCTTCATTTTGGATTGTGTTTCTAAAAGAACATTCATATTCCAGTAGAATATCTGTCTTTTGTGGTTTCATTTAAAAAAACTGCTCAAGCCCCAAAAATTCAATAATGTCCAATTTTCTGCATAAACAGAAATGGCAGAAAATCTAAAAAGTGCTTTCATGTTTGGAGATATAACTTTGTGGCGACACTTTACTTAACAGGTCCACAGGTCCACAAATTTCCTCATAGTGAGGGAATAATCAGACCAACTTTTGTTTTAATTTAATTGATTTTTTTTTTGACAGTTGGGTGGAAATTGATATGTAACTTCTCCAAAATGGGCAATTTCAAGCCTTACTCTAGGTGACTATAACACCTGAAGTCTTCATGTTATCAAGTTCATGTAAAACATTATAGGCTTAATTATAAAGGTATATTATTTATCTAGAATCTGCATGTGATCTCAATCATACATATCAATAAACTTGGGATTAAAGAACTTGGTAAAACAATATGAAAATTTCTAATTACCAACTGCTTGTTGGAGAACAGAAAACTTTTATTTAGTTAAGACCACCAAGATTGTTATTACACGAAACTATGGACCCAACCTCATATTACTCAAGATGTTTTCAAGAAAATGGCAGCTTCTCTGGGAATGGAATATAATTACACAACAATGTTGAGATAACTCTCCATACACTTGGTGGAGTAATTCCAAATAAATAAAAAGAAATTGCCTAATTATTTCCCAAGTATTATCAAATTTGTAGACCTGTAAATTAAGTGTTGCCAGCTTTGTTTTTTTTTCTCTCTCACATATCTAAAAGATCCCTCAATTTATCTTGTTGCTTTTTTGAGGGGCCATGACCCCGAGGTCAGTGACCACTGGACAAAACTACCTGACAGTGTGTATATAACAGTTCAAAGGGGATCCAGCTTTACTTACAGAAATGGTGAAACCACTCTTACACAATGAGTCAGCAGGACTTTTTGATGTAGTGAGTCACACAACAAATTTTTTTATACATCTTGGCTGTTAAAGCTTTAAGTTATTTATGAAAATTCTTCTTCAATTTGTACTGAGTAATGGAAATAAATGGAGAACCCCTAATTTTTAACATGTGTCTTAACTATTTTATTGTACTTCTACAAAAGTAAGAACTTCTTCCACTTAACAAGCTCTTTTCTGCTCTGCTTTCCTGCTCCTTCAGCATCATCTATGCCTCTTTAAAATTTCCTTTACATTTGTACTAGGTCTTTCTCTTTATCTTTTGAAACTCACATGCATGAGCAAGAGCTGCATCTCATTCTCAGCAATCCTCCGTCCGACACACTGTCTTGCCCCAAACCCAAATGCCAGAGAGCGAAACCCCAGCCCCTCTGTGCCTTGGCTTTCCTCTCTGCTGCTGCTGCCCCAGCGACCTGGGTTGAAGCACCGTGGATCCTCAAACACCTCTGCGCTCCTACCCAAAGGGTAAAGACAGGCTTGGACCATCGTCTGAGGATAGAAATGATGACTTTTGATCATAAACTGAAGTAGTCTGTAGCTAGTTTATGTAAGAATTTGAAAGAAGATAACAGAGTTTACGTTTGATCACTTACTCCTGCAGGTATATGGTAATTTTGAAGAACAATATCTTTGACAGGATATCTCTGCACTGTGGTTCCCACTGGATATAACCTGATGTGAAAAAACAAAGGCAGACACTCACAAACAAGGAATTAACATTTGACTTCTTTCCTTTTCATAACAAGACCTTAGGATCACTGTGAAATAAATTTTCATTTTAGGTGGATGAACATGTGGAGCAAAAACAGACTCATTGATTTGTTGCAAAACCTAGAGCATGTTTTTGTATTCTATCGATCCAAAACCAGAAATTATTTTCCTCCTCTTGCATCCATCACCAAGGCACAGAGAATGTTTATGCTTTAGGTCAAAGTAAAGTTAATGTGGTGAAGCTTGAAGCTCATCGTATTCTATTTATGTTTTTGTTACCTTTTCTCTGGGCTTTGACTCACATTAGTTGTCTATTTTATTTATTTATTATAGCTAATCTTGCTCTTATTTCATATTGTTCATCTAATTATTTGAATGCTTTTACATGCCTTTTTCTTTTCACTTATGTTTTACTTCTTTTAAGTCGATACTGTATTTTTTTTACATTTAGTGCTCTTTCATCTCATGTGAGCTGTTGTGTATTTTATTTTTGTCCTGTCCAGTATTTTGGTAAACTGTGGTTGTTTTAAAATGCTTAACAAATAAAGTTGGGCTGGATTTTGTTTTTGACTCAGTATGTTGCCATGATTTTACCAGTGGCTCTGACAGCTGCATAGGTAAATTTGCTCAAATTCAGTTACCCCGGTGAAGTACCTCAACGTGGTAAAGTCTCAGACATCAGCATCAAGTGTTTTGTACCTGAGGACCTCTTTGATTGTGCCTTTCAGTAGTGGTGCCCCCTGCAGGGCTTTCTGAGGATCACCTCCTGCCTGTGTCCATGACGCGCGTGCCTGCTGCCTCACCCTCTCCTGCACCTCTGGGTTTCGACCAAGCTCAAACAGCGCAAACTGCAGGGGCACTGCTGTCTGTGGAGAAGATCAATGTGAGTTTACACAGAGTGAGTCATACAGATGCAGTCAAAAAACACACGTCAACACGCGTCAACGCACCGTGTCAACCCCTCCAGCCATCAGTTCAGTGATGTTTGCTTTGATGAGGTCCAAAGATAGCTGCCCTTTCTCCAGGAGCTGTCCCAGAACCCCGCTGTACTGTCCTGTGGCTGCTCCTGCCTCAGACCCTCTTCTCTGGTAGGGTGACAGCCGCTGGCACCCCCTTTGGATCCTTGCCTCCGCTGGAAGAAAACCAGTACAGGGACAATGATGAGTGAGATAAACTGAAGAGCTACAGAAAATTGAATATCATTCCCTGTCTCCTCCTCCTACCATGGCTGAAGATGTGGTCCCATGCACTGGCATGCTGTGTCCACAGGGGAGCGCCAATACGGAGCAGCAGGCGAGGGGGCAGGTAGAGAAGAGGTGGTGTCGTTGCCAGCATTCGCTCCACAGCCCAAATGAACTTCTGTGATTCCATTGAGGGAGTCGAGGAAAAGAGGCCAATACGCTCCCCGTAGATCACATGACAGCTGGCTAAAGGGGGGGGGGGTTCAAGGTCATTAAACAAATGCTTGAAAAATGCTTTGATAAAAATAGCCTTGAACACTATTTTTGAATGTTTTCAAACTCATAAAGGCATTTCTAAAAACTGAACTCGTGGTTGACGGATTCCTTAAGTAGCTTAAAGTACTCCAGGCTTATATTTTCAAGCTTGAAAATCATGGATTACTCTGTACTATGGGGTGACATATTCTTACAGAAACCCCCCCAAAAAACTGCCTCTGTGACAGACAGAAAAGATTCTGTTTTTTAAAATGTAGCTAAGCCAGGTGGATATTTTTGTTTTCAAAGTGCACACTCTGAGAGGAGCTGTCTCGCCTTCACCAGACATCCACTCTACCCTTGTCTGATAGCTGACAGAATTGTTAACTCATTGCCCCCAGTTTCTGTCTTCAGTCTGACATTGCTCCCTCTGCACAGAAATTAGGAGAGATGGATGCACAGTTAGAGGCGAGAACACTTCTTTCCCATAAGTGTCACACAAAGTGCTAAAAAAAACAGTATGACAGAATTTCAGGGAACCTTTTATCCTTAAATATGACTTAATGTGTGTTCGTTGTGCCTTAGAGAATCACCCTGGATTGGGTTATCAGTGTATATCACAGCTTAGGGGCTTTGTTGTTTCAAAAGGGCTAATTAAGTGTTTTTACTGGCAGCTGATGCACCACTATAATGATTTTCTGACCTCAAGAGGTCGCTTAAACAATGTTATCAGATTGTAAAGAGTCCACTCAGACCAATTTACATCATCTGATGGACCCAGAGTTTGTAATTAGAGTTTGTCCATTAGTCGAGTCGGCTTTAAATCCTGCCTTCGGAGTCGCCTGGCAGGTGATGCTATAGATCCTCCACATACTCATCTGCCTGAATCTAAAGTGTTTTTATCTCTTCACTGACATGTAGTCATGCACCTCTACTGGGTTTGCAGGATTTTGGTGTTTGGAACGTTTCAAAAAAGAAGTTTGAAAACAGAAAAAGTTAATCACATGGGTAATTTCTTTCCTGACATCACTGAAATGTTACCTGTTTTTCTGGATTTATTCAGGCATTTACCTCATGAAAACTACATGTTTGTATTGGTTTTAGTCCCAGACTTG
Organism: Thalassoma bifasciatum; assembly: GCA_008086565.1. Classification (NCBI taxonomy): domain Eukaryota; kingdom Metazoa; phylum Chordata; class Actinopteri; order Labriformes; family Labridae; genus Thalassoma; species Thalassoma bifasciatum. Next base: position 395,750 of record RPOG01000357.1, on the reverse strand, counting down.
GCTCTGTTTTTTCTCATCATTAGAGTACCCAGCTGCTCTCATTGGATTGATTGCTCTGTCAGCAGGAAAATAAATCCTGTTTTGTGTCATAAAGCCATAAATAAGTCAAATCAGATCAAATCCACGGATCACGACCGAGCCAAACATCCACTGGGCCTCATTGTGTTGCATTCACAACACTTCACTGACTGGAACAGAGTTTCTTGGCACCCTATTTCTATCCTAGCTTAGCACCTGGCCTGGTGTGCCATGGTCCATTAAGAGCAGAGCGGCATGACTCAAAGTCACAACCTCCCCCCACACACACTCACACACACACACACACACACACACACACACACACACACACATATATACATACGAACTAACACACAGATGCATATAAGTGTGCAGCATTCTGAGTCACATAAGCATTCCCACTTGTGAGCGTGGCTGCCTGCAGATAGGAACATAAAAGGAGCAGACCTGATGAAAGAATGCTAATGCTGAAATCATCATTTCCATGTGTCTGTTTGTGAAGTTGTTTTTTCTCCTTGATCTTTTGCATCTATGATATGTGAACAACAGATATGACTCTTGTTAAACTAAGATTTAGTTCTTCCGAAAAGTGAAAACACACTTTGTGAAGGAATTTGAGAAAAGAGGCAGAGTTTAAATGTCTCCTCCTGCAAATGGCATATCTGTCATATACATTGGTTCTTGTGGGTCAACCTGGCAGTGAAGATGAATGAAAGGCTGTCAAAGGGGAGAAAGACATTAATCCTTTCCCTACCTTTCCCTTATAAAGGACACAGCATCTCTTGTAGCTGCATGACAACAACATAACATTAAGAGATGGGATATCTCCACTCTTTACACTCCACTACACTATATTTCCTTTTTCCAGGACAAACAATGAACTGGATTTCTCACCTTATTTGGCTCAAAAACAGGATTTTATCACTACTTTAACAAAGGAAGCTTTAGATGAAAAATCACTGGGAATGATGACTTCTGACCTTCCAAAGCAAAGCGGAAAAGGTCAGGACTGGGATCCATGGTCAAATTGCGTTTTCCTTCCTCGCCTCTCCCCTCCTTCTCCACTCTCGCTCGGAGCATTTGACAGAAATCACTCGCCACTTCATCAAGCAGTGGAAGAAAGCGCTTCACAGCTGCAGTCATCATCACTTCCTTGTTGAGCAGTAGACGGTCAGCTCGCCACTCCTCTCCGTTCCTGCGGAGAGAAGATTTAGAGAAAGGCATTCAACTGTGAAGTAAAGAAAGAGGGTTTTAGAGACAGCTTTGAAATACACTTTCTGAAGTCAGTGTTCTTTTCCTTCATTTCCCTTTTTCTGGGGCACAGACACTATCATAAACTATACAATCAGCCTCTGAAGATTTGCTCTAGTGTTAGTCATAAACTACTACATGTCTGGCAAAAACACAATACTCGAGTTCCTGTTTATACTCAAAGTGAGGACTATGTGTTTAGACAGCCCCTCCAAAACAAGAGCTTTCACAGGTTAATGAAAAACATATTATACAGTGCTGTGTTGAAGTTTGTTTGCTTGTAAATCTACGTCTGAACAAAATACATTTCTTTACATCGTACTTGAATTCTTGTTTATGTTCAAAGCAAGGACTAAGTGTTTTGTCCCCTGAAGGAAGTTTGATCCTCGTCATGGAATTGTTCCAGCAGATTAATATGATACACAAGGACTATTAATGCAGACAAACAGGTGTGGTACTGACTTGAGAAAGACCCCCTTGCTGTGCTGTCGAATCTCTCTGTGCGTTGCCCAGGGCTGCAGGGTCATGCGTCGAGGGTGCAGACCCTCAGAGCGAAAAAGCTCACCAATATCAGACGGCAACATGATGTTCACGCTGCTGTGAGTCCCCACGTGCTCCCTTCACAGACACAAACTTACTTTGAGCACAATGGAGACAGAGAGTGTCAACACTTTCTCATTCTATGTGGTTGATGTGCATTTTCCCTACCTGTAAATGGGGCCCAGGGCCATGAAGGTCTTTTCCATGTGTTCGTGGAGCGTTCGGAAACGATCATCTCTCCAGAACTTCACCAAGTTGACCCAACCGCTCCTACCTGTGTGAGGGATCTCCTCGAAACTCCTCACTCGTCCATCCACATCTTTCTTTTTAACTCCTGCACCGTCAACTACTTTCCTCCTCTCTGATTTCCCATCTACAACTGTCCCTGCTGCAGTCATACAAAGAAACCTCCGTGGTTGAGCAGAAGCAGGAGTGCCCTGAGCTCCAAAACACACCGATGCTTGGATGAAGATGCCCCTCATGATCCAGACAAGCTGCGTTTGTTGGACAGAGCTTTGATACCCCTCAGTGTCCTCGTTGTTCTCGTTGTTGTCTCTGCTGGACTCACATATTCCCCTCCTCCAGCACCAAACTCAAATCCTTGAATGTGCTCCATCGTTCTCATGATGCGACAGTGATGAAGATATATAGACTTCAAGATCAAAGTTCAAGAGAAGCAAAACAGAGCTGAAATGTCAAACTGATCCAAAGCTTGCACAGGCATGCACACACACACACACACACACACACACACACACACACACACACACTATGTAAAAACAAGGGAGTCAAGGTGGTCAAACAAGTCTTTATTACAAGCTTTTGTCAAAGCTAATCAAAATCAAAAATATTGAAACTAAGAAGTCCCTTCTTCTCAGGATGAGTTCCTGTTTTTTCATGTTGTATAATTCTCGCTCAATCATAACAAGAGATTAGTTTGAAAACTTGTGGTGTCTTTTACAAATACCATTATAGACTGTTCATACACCAACACACATAGACCAGAGAGTAATCTATTATTTACAACAGACTAATTATTGTTGATGACGTGAACATGTTGCCCTGAGTTTCCTGACTTGTGTTTTTATCACCCTGTTGGATCTTCATCATTCACAGGGATGCAACGCTTTTGTAAAAACAAGAAACTAACTAGCATATCCTCTTCATTAAAGTGCACAAACTATTATATAATAAATGCAATTAAAACTAGAATAGGGAGACAAATGGTCCAGTTGGTTTGGAAATGTCACATTGGTGTATAACATGTTTTAGCTGTTAATGTATAACATATCTACATTATACGACACATGGTATGAAACAATCAGTTTTTATGACTCAATGACTCAATTTATGATCAGTTTAATAAAAATATAACACCCAGGAGAGGTAACTTGTTTATTTTAAAGCTTTTTTTCAGGAAATTGACTACATTTCCTGGTTTAATAAATCTCCTTGAAAAGGAATAACAGAAAATCACACAGAGTACCATCATTGTACAAAAAGTCTGAATTATAGCTGACTAAATTTGTGTAAGCGCGGTTTGTGTAGTAGAGGTGGTCGTGTACAGTCAGAAGGCGGCAGACTGATTGTCCCTGTGATCATGTATCGATCACATGACTTTACAAGTGTCCCCACTGGCTGCCACAGGAGCGGACGTCTTGCTGATTTTCCTCCCTGTCAGCATTGGTGTTCCCAAATTGAGGCCTTGGAAAGCCTTTAGTAGGTTGAAGTTGTTGTCCTTGGTTTTGGTGTCAGGGTGAATAATCTTTGACAGCTCATGGGGGAGAGACACTTTCCCTCCAACAGACCTCAGGTGGTTTGTGTCATTGGAGTCCTAATTGTGAGGCAAAACAGAAAAGAAGGACGGGACTGAGAGTCAAAACATGATACGATATAACTTATTACTTGTTTAATCACCGAGTCCAACACTGCAACAACATCCAGTGTGAATAACAACTCTGTGTCTGTGAAATCCTTTCAACATTTTAAGATCTTTAAACATTTTACAAAGAGAGAAGAGGCAAATTATTTTAGTTTATTACCGTTTAGGAGTTTTCATGCATTGATTCTGGTGACCCCTTAGATACAAATATGAAAATGTTCATATGTTATACAGTCTAAGGCTACAATTCATAACCAGGGTATAACTTATCTTGTCTTTGGTATCTGATTTTACTTTATAGGTAAGGGCAGGCATTAGTGTAAGAGTGACATACCTCCGAGTCACAACCTTTTCTAACCATACATGATTTTGTTAAATTGGTTCTGATTTAATTTTTTTTAATTGAAGTCTATTGAAAGTAATTAGAAATTAACTTTAAAAGACATTAATTCTAAGATTTTATTTGACTGTTTTCAAGAAACTCAGGCAATGAATTGGAAAAAATCTGTGAAAGCTTGGAAATTTTCCTGAGAAGACTGACCTCAGAAAGCTGATATTTTCTCCTGAAGTGGGCTCTCATAGCTGCTCTTTCTGCGTTCTTCTGAGCGTTCATGGCTTCCCGCTGCCTCCTGTGCACACAGTCAATGACACATGAATACAAGAGACAAAACAAAATCATATGACAAAAACAGTGGTGCAGCAGAGAAGAATGCTACGTTGACTGGACTGCATGTTATTGTCTTCTCATAAAATGAAACATACAAGTTGTCCAAATGTTTCCAGTTTTTAGGTTAAAATGATAAATCACAATTTTTCCAACATGCATCCTGAACAACACAACATGAAATACAAATAGAAATAAAGCTATTCGAGCACTCAACCAAAGAAAAACATTGATCATTTATTTGTTTATTGCTACTTAACATTTCAGCTTCATGACATTTGATACAAAACCTTTTTTGTTGTTGTTTTCATTCTTTGGATTTCATCTATGTTATTTCCTAGTTACTTTACCAAATGGAATTTAAAAGCATGGCTAATTTTTCCCAAAATAGATGATCAAATTATTCAACATTTGAATAGAAAAAGTGCCATCTTGACCAGCCATGAAAAAAAATCCTCAATCATCATCTATTGATGAGAAAAGCTTCTTACATAGACTCCTCATTTATTTTTAAGGTGTCTGAGAACTTTTTTCTTCTGTCTCTACGTCATTTCGTAACTTGCCTCTCCTTCTCCAGGTCTGCCTGGTATGATGGGATGACTGCAGGTTTTTTGTGTTGTGCGCTCCACTGAGGAGGGGTCCTCCTCCCCAACCTGTTGCAACCTCCTCGCCCTCCTCCACCTCTGCTCCTCTTGTTCCTGGGTCTGGCACACAACCTCCTCTCCTTCACCCCTGACACACAGCTGGTCAACTTCCTGATGGGCGTTCTCATCGATTTCTTCACCCTCACCATGGACTCCATGATTGTCTGAAGCTCTCGGGGCAGGACTGACGAAAGATAACGGCCGCTGTGCTACTCCTCTGACAGATGGTGAGGGAACATATAATGGTTTTCTACTTTGCTCATGTTGTGTTGCTCCGTGACAAACTCAGGACACACAGTCTCAGATCCTGGGGGGAAATAACTCAGTTTGAGACAGACGAAGGACAAGGACACCACATAGGCAAGGCTCAGTCACGCTGACATTATGGCCACCTCAGCGCACAACAGCTGAGATTTATTGTTTTCATCTAAAATGGAGGAAAGTGCTAAAACTGGAAGTGATGAACGACAACATGCTGGGCAGGTTATTTTTGAAGCTATTTCTGAGCATTTGTCCACTCATGCTGCTGACATCTCTGACAAAGCTGCAGTTTCTTACCTCTGCAGGTGGCCAGACTTGACCAAAGGCTCACAGCATAAAATCCAGGTAAAGCTCCAGCCAGATGGTCTCAACTCCAGCCTTATAATCCTCTAAAACTTTAGAGCAAATCAGAGAAAAGGAAAAGAAAACACCAAAGACTTTCCCCTATCCGAGTCAGGTGTTTATGTTCCTCACAGGAGAAAATGCTCAGAGTTTGTCCAAGTTTCAGCTTCTCTTCTCCTGCTTCCTTCCTCCAGACTCACTCTACCGTCAAACCCCCTCAGCTCCTCCATGCAGATTACCACTTAAATCTTAATGAGCAGAATCCTGTTAGCCGTGGCAGGGGATGCACCCGATGACTCACGTGTTTGTAATCAAGATTTGCAGATGCTGGCTCATGTCATGTTGAGTGACACATGCCACATCCACACTGACATCATCAGAATCACCACGTTTAGACTCAGAATTGTGCTCTTAAACTGCTGCAAAAACACACTCATACAAAAGGTAAACAGATGAGGATAAAATGGAAATGAAACAAAAGGATAACCGAAGGGGAGAATTTGGCCTGGAACAATTGAGTCTGAGCTGTGAATAAAGAAATGATGTTCGCTAAAATATGGATCAAATCTTCAAGGCATCAACCTCCTTTGTTTTTGAGAGAATTTTATTACTGTAAAGATTTACTCGGGGACTTTGACACCTTTGGAGGAGCAGAAAACTGGATAGCATCCAACATTAATCCTGGTAATTCACATCAAGGACCACAGCTTCTGTAGTCTGTGGATTCAATTGCTAAACCAGCCAACACTTTAAAAGGTCTTGTATTGATTTTTAATTTAAGTTGAATATTTTTGTGTTGCTGTCTTGGCAAAGTCTTTATTGTAAAATTGGATTTGTACCTTGATAGCAATATTTCTGATGGGAAATAAAACTGAAACAATAAGGTAAAAAGTATTTTACCAATATTTATTCTTAAAAAAAGTTTGGCACATTTTCTGTATCTGAAGGATCTTTGTATACTCCAATGATATATTTGTCTTTGACATGACAGAAAAACATCCTCCAAACACTTCTACTAACCTACTTAAGACCCCGTCACCCTTCATTTCTCACCTTTTCTTTCCCCCCTGCTGCCCACCCCTTTGATTTCTGGCAGGTGAGATCACTTAAATCCTTTAATAAGCTTATCACGGCAAGCCACGCCTGCTCCAGTGTGTGTGTCTCACAGATCCAGGATCAGTTTACCCATCCAAGGCTGTGATAACTCAGAGAAGGGAGGCTGCATTGATCCTGTGTCACCAGGTATGAATCAGATTCAGGAATAAGACAAAACAGTAAAGGAGCACATTTCCCACCCTTCATTTAATATGTGTTTATATCTATGGTCAGACATCATTTGGAAATATCAGTTAACATTACTGTGCTGGAATAACTCATATTTTATTTACCATTGTGTTTGATAATCCTCACAGTTAAATCTGCTGTATTGTGTCTGCCTGGATGACATTGAACCAGTACTTCCATGCAAGCCCACCAGTAAGAGCCACTTATAGGATCCTTCAGGTGGATCAGTGTCCGACACGTGACACAGAGTCACTGAAACCAAGACACACACACACATGTGCTCCTGCATGACTCACGAGAGGCGTGTCAGTAACAAAAGGTTAGCTTTTATCCGTGCTGAAAATAAGATGTAGACATCATTAAGACATAGGCATTAGTGAAAAATGTTATAGAGAAAGATGTTGCTATTAGAAAAAGGCAGATAATGCTCATAAAATGAGCCCAACGGGGGAAGTTGATCAAATCACTCACATTCATTACTGGAAGAACCAAACAGAGGGATGCAGCTGCAAATCAATTTAGAATTTCTTTCTGATTGAATATAAAGTTAAATTGACAACATTGCCAATACTCTTTCATTTTTGTGTTTAAAATATCATTCAAGGTTTTTTTTTAAGTTTGCCCTCTGTTTCAGAGTACAAATAACCAGGAATCACAATGACGAGCTGTTAAAAGTTGTTGCACACAACAAAGACTAAAATCTAAGTAAGTTTGAATGTCTCATTGGACCTAATTTGGGCCATGTTCCCCTGACAAATCCAGAAAAAATGTCTTGTTCCAGAATACTAACAGACAAAATGAAACCCAATTTGGTTGTAAAGAGAAAAAAATTCTATCTGCTGATGTGGTAAGAAAAATGTACTTGTTCTGTTTCTTGAAACAAGACATTAATTATATTTCAGGAAACTTGATAAGTCAATTTTTCTTATCCTTTTTTGCTCTTCAAAAATTCGTTTTGAAATTTTCCCCACAAATCCATGCTCACTTACAACCTTTAACTTGAGGCAGCATTGCTGAGAGTAGATCGTGTGCACACTTTCATGTACCCTGGCTATCACATACGCTACAGACAAGTTTACACAACTTTGCCAACTGACACCAGAACATGCACACAACTGTTCTAATACAGTCAGCAATTCTCACAAAGTCTCTCAGCTCATTCAAGGCTGAAGAGAACTACGACCATGCTCTCTGCTCCACTGCACTCAATCAACATGCCAGAGGCTGTGAGTAAATGGCAGCAATCAAAGGAGTGTGTGTGTGTGTGTGTGTGTGTGTGTGTGTGTGTGTGTGTGTGTGTGTGTGTGTGTACTGACACAGATGGTCTGCTCTCAGTGTGATAAGCTGCAGGCATCAATCAAAACACCAGAGCAGAAAAAGTGAGCCACTCAGTCATTTTATACAAACTTTATTTAAAAATACAAATGAGTTTATTGACTTGTCTCTTAAAGGAGTTTTAAGATGATCTTCAAGGATCCTTAAATGACTAAAATACCAGATCTGTATTTTGATGCGGATTTGATCTGAGAGATTGTAGGACAGTGGTTCTGCAAGTTTTTACCTGTTTACCTGGATTTAAGTATATTTATCTTGAGATTACCCCTGATCTATGCCCTTCATTCTTCCTTGCTTATATATTAAACAAACAACTTTTAGCTGTGGAGTCAGTTTATCACAGAAGTTAGGTTACCCAATTCAAAGAGGCCATAGTCTTTGATGCATATGACTCAGGCCATGTCCACACGTAGCTGGGTGTTTATGAAACTGCATATGTTTTGCCTGTGATCCACACAAAACTGCAGTTTTAGGTCACCAAAAATAAACTTTTTGGAAAACTCCAGCCAAAGTGAAGATTTTGGAAAACAAACTAGAGTTTTGGATCTTAAACGTCACAGCCATTAAAGTCACATGTCATCACAATGTTGTGCAGAGCATGAATGCTGTGTGTGTGTGATAGTTTTAACACTGATGCAAACTTTTCTTGCTTGCTTATGTTTTCAAGTGCATCTTACTACTTATATTGAAGAGCAAAATTCTTAATTGATCCAAACACAACATCCCTGTGCCATGTTTAAATTGGGCATAATAGACTAAATGATGGGGCTTCATTGTAGCCACCGGCACAGGTTTCACGCCTGAAAAATCCTATCAAACAAACATATTTGTACGGTCGTTGATATATTTTTTGTGAATGACCAGGTTTGGACAAAAGTATTTTTATATTGGAATGAGGGTGAATATTTGTTATTGAAAGTACCTGGCTACGTGTGAACAAGGCCTCAGGCTTGATTACAACTCTCAGCTCCCTTCCATTTACCGTTCTCCACTTTTTTCTGAAGTCTCTGACCGTCTGCTGTACTATCTTTCCCTAATACAGGCTTAAAAGCTTCCTTCCTGAAAAAATGTATTTGTCGACTTGTCAAATGTTTCCCTCCTATCTTAAAATAAATCTGCACTTAGTGTAGCTAAACTTCCAAACTAATATGAGTTTGTTTATTGGTCTGGCCCAGTCAAATCAGGCGGAGGCCATTTCAGAGCGGAAAAAAAGAACAAGATGAACAAACAAATGATGTCAAATGGACGATAATGCTGCTTCACATCTGCTTGATGTGTAAATAGGCTTTTCAAGTACATTAGTTCATTTGAAGATAATACATCAGTTTACAGCTTGTTTCAAGTTCCTTAATGTGGCAACTGAAGTCAGATTTCTTACTTTCTGATTCTTTTATCTCGCCTCCGTAACTGGTCACCTCTCATTGATCCCATAGATCTGTCTTTATGATGCAGTCACTTCCTGTTTTATCAGAGCTACTTCCCCAGAAATTCTTCGAACTCAGCTCATCAGTTCTGCCCAAAGTTCACATCAGTCCAAATCAATGGACCTTTTTCTGCTAAAGCCAACATGTCCTGTTGTGCACCCTTTCTTAAATACATGTTTTTTTGTCAGTTGGTGTCTTGTGGTTGAAGTGTGATGTAAAGAGGACATGATTTTTAGTTTTTCTTTGCAATTGACTAACTGAAAATAGGGAATACAGTGGTGTGAATTTCATGAGGTCAGGGGTCATCTGCTCATTTCATAGCTGTTCCTCTTAATTTGAGTTCGCGGCTGATAGACAAAGAAGGGGTGACACAGCGCAGAGGCCAGAGCGATGCGTTTTAAAGGCTCAAACTCCAGCAACTTCTCCAGGAAGTTAAAAAAATGGTGGTGCTCGGTCCCATGCGATAGCAAGTACTTCTGAAAAGAGGAAGAGAAGCATGTTTTCTTGTGAGAAATAATGTCTTAGATTCAGAACCAAAACCCTGCCCTTGTCTCAGCCCCCTCACCCTCAATGGTTTGCATTTGGCTTTCACGTAGCGTCCAGCTTTGGAGCACTCATTCCAGTCAAGGCGTCCCCGGTGGAAATACTTCTGCTTTCTGCAAATGAAAAACCATTTTGTAATTAAAGTTTGGTGGCAGGTGTTTTTGTGTGTGTGATAGTGTGCGGGAGTGTGTTACCCGCTCTTTTGTATCATCCTCTGAGGAATTGGTCCCAGTATGCTCTCCATCATGGCGAGGTGCTCCTTGTTGTCATGAGTCTAAAAGAGAATGCAATACAATGCACAATGATGATTGTGTCATTGACCGTCTTCAAAGATAATTTGACCAGATTAAACACACGAGTGACCTGGAAGAGTGTGAAACCTTCATAATATTCAAACAGGATGCAGCCGATACTCCACACATCACAGGGATGACTCCAACCCAGCTCTGTAGTACAGTAAGCAAATAAGAACATTTTAACATATCTTAACATAACTGAGGGTCCCAGAAAGCTTTTTGGCTTGAGTAACATCTCTCACCCAGTATGACCTCTGGAGCTCTATAGTGTCGTGTTGAGATGACTGTAGAGTGGTGTTCGTGGTCAAAGGTGGCACTGCCAAAGTCAACAAGCCGCACTGTGGTGTCATTTACTCTTCTCTCATTGCACTTCTGAAAGCAGACAGATGACACAGCTGAAACACTCCACTTCAATGACCAAACACCCATAGTGTGGGCAGTCATTTCTTTACATCCCAAAGAATATATGTTTGGATAAAAAAAAAACTACGCTCAAGCCATTCTGACAAAGAACCAGAATGTAGTCAAACAGAAAGTTTAGACTTAAGATCTGCATTTCACATGGAGTTGAAGCTGAAATTATGCACAACAGTGTTACAAAAAGTATCTGTAAACTTAGCCCCTTAATGGAACAGTCATTTAACATATCAGCCTCAAAGTGAATAAAAAGCTGGTTTAAGAAATCAAACACTTTTTAATGACGCTGGTTTACACAGATAGTGTTGTCAATCTTATGTGAAGTGTGAATACCTATGTGAAGAATTGCCGCATAGAAATCACTATGAATTCATTTGGTACACATGCTGGTAAAAATTCAGACTGCCAACAAACTTGATGAAGAGACGTGGGGTTAAAATTTGCTTTGAAGTCAAGCTACCATTCCTTCTTGTTAAGTCTAATAATATCCATCTAGTTTGGCAAGAAAGTAATATTATCTTTTTGAAATAGCATGGCACCCTTATTTCAAGTCCAGGTAATACAGTCTACACATGTTTTTGTTTTCTATAAAAACATAAATCAATATAACAAAAAAAAAGGTTCCTTTATTTATCACCATTTAAAACCTGATTCACTTCCTGGTTCCTTCTTCATCTTACCCATTTCCACATCCCCCCAGATCAATATTATTAATTGTGTTATGTGACTACTAATGGCCTAAACTATCAATTAACTCAATGATTTTAAAGAACAATTGGCACAGGTGGAATTTTTTCATTTTTTCATCGTTCTGTCTTCTAGGGCACCACACACTTTCCCGCTGAGGTCAGCTACACAACTCAAACTCCTCTTGGACGTGCGCCATAAACAGAACACATCCCATGTGGTAGGTTCCCGCTTTTTGCTGAGAAAAATTAGCATCTAAATGAGCAACCACAAAGCAATCTCCAGGGTTGTTCTGCCTGAGTTAATCCCTGCTCATTTAACATCCTGATTTTCTTTCATCCCTGAAGGTCTCAGCCTCCTTTCCTCTGCCTGTCTTACCTTCTCAGGATTGTACACAACAGTGAAGTCTGAGTTGACAAAGAGGATGTTTTCAGGTTTCAGGTCAGTGTGAGTTAACTTGTTGTCATGGAGAACTGCAGCAAAGACAAAGACAAAGAAGTTTCATCAGGACAGGGACGCCCTCAACTGGTGACAATTTGGTTGGTTGCAGATGAAATTTTATGAGTCATAGTGGATTTGATTTGTACTTCATGTTTGCATTGTTGTGGCTACTTCATACTTCATTTTGTGATACTTCTTGTTGTTTACTCTATGTACTTGGGCTGAGTCTCAAGTTGCATACTTTGGTAAGTTCGCTCAATTCAAGTGCACTGCGTGTACTATCTTACAGGGTAGTGCAGACCCAGATCAAAAACTACATCTTTGCACTTAGAGGAAATGACAATCACAACGGTCCATAGGTGTTCTTCTGTTGACCATTAATTACAACCATAATCTTGATCCATCTTTCCTTCCTCCAGCCAATAAAGCGACCATTGAGGTTGAGAAGTGTCTACACTCAGCTTCTTGACTTTTTTGAGTGCCCAGCTGGTAGTAAGTAAGTAAGTGCAAAAGTATGCGATTTAGGACACAGTCTGCTTTGTGCTCTCTACTTTTTGTTCTTTGTCACTTCATTTCTCGTGTCTTGCCTCCTCAAGCTCTCTTGGGGTGTTTCTTTTCTTGTGTTTTGAGATCTTTTGCTGGATTGTGTAAATTTGATTTATTTAATGAAATTCTTGGGTCAGCCTCCCCCTTTTTTTCTTCCATTTTTGTTGTTGAAAACATCTGTGAGTTATTTGTATCTTGGGTCTTCCATCTTTGATACTTGGAACAATAAAACAAAACAACATTTTTTTAACAAAAACAAAAAAATCATGCCTTGTTCAAAAGTACTTATTTTTCCACTTTTACCAAACTTAATGTTATCCAGTATAAGTGATCTCTACTTTGACAGTGTAAACTGAGAGATCACTAAAAGCTATTGATGAATGCTCTTTAGAAGTTTGACATACAGTAGATAAGACATGGGATGAACAGTTTGCCCAAGAGTTATTTTTTCAATAGACCAGACAAATCAATGGTCTGTAGGGATGTTCATTTAATGCCATTAACTTTAGCAGGAAGAGGGGGTATGAGTGTTTCTGATCTCTTCATCTTGCTTATTAGCTAACAATTAGAATTGAGGATAGAATTTATAATGATATAAATTTAATAGCTCCGTTCTCTGATTCTCTGAACAGGTTTTTTTTTTTTTTAAGTTTTAGTTTCTGTAAGAAATATTCCAAGATGTATCAAGTCATAAGGAAACCTCTCAGGAGTCTGTTATTGAGATTTTATAAGTCTCACAGCCTTAGTTGTGTTGTTTAAGAATGTGAATTCATCATTCAAAGGTAACATTCACCTTCTCGTTTACTCTGTTTTCTTCTGTAGAAAAGTAGCTTGCTGTCAGAACTGACATTGATCCTGTGATACAGAAGAGAGACGAAGTGAAGTGTACTCACAGCAGACAGCGTGACAGATCTGGTGGGCCATGTGTCGGATCTGGTGAATGGGGTACGGCAGGAAGTTGTTTGCTTTCTGGAAGTCAAAGGTGCTGAGAGACAGCAGCTCAAAAGAGATGCACACATGACCATAGTAGTTAAACCAGTCAAGCATCTGCACACAGTGACTGATGGGAAAAGAAACTCAGAGATGAGAAGCATCAGAGACATTTGATCATCATTCTAACAATGACCAAACTACTTACTGTTTATTGTTAACATCTTCCTTAATGATTTTCTCAAGTACACTGATTTCCAGTTTGGCTGCTTCTCTGTATTTCTCCAAGTTTTTAATGATCTTCAGAGCAACTTGACTTCCTCCCCTGGGCGTCAAAACATTGTGTTCAAAGCAAGAAAGACAACATGTCTCTTACAGAGTCCAAATTTCCACATCAGATTTACCTGCCGTGGTCCAAACACTGCACCACCTTCCCAAAAGTTCCCTCACCAAGAGTGTCAATAATCTCATCTGAAAAACAGATTAAGGAGAATACTGAGAATTCAGTCGTTAAGATTAAGATTTCCAAGAGTTTTATTTGAACTGATATTACATCTGTTCTCCAGGACGTCCCCACTTCTGTAGATCAAGTGACCGCTCTCAGTGTCTCTCTCATTATCGCCTGCAGCCTCGTCACTGCTCCGCTGTAAACAAAGTCAAATATATTTATGACATGTGGAAAGTAACTCTACATCTATTCCAGTGCAGCAGTGAAACTGAGTTTTGATTGTTTTTAATTGTACATTTCTAATTTTCTACATTTCAAGAGAAAAATTAAACTTTTGACTACAAAGCATTTATTTGCTGAAATATTACTGAATCAGACAATTAATCATATGCAGAACTGGACAATCTACCTGAAGGATCAAGTAAGATTTGCTTTTAAAAGATATTAGTGTCAACAAAAAACCCTGATGCAATCATAAATACACAATACAGGGGCTTTGTATCGAGCCTTTTTTCTTTTTTCCTCTCTCCATGTTCTCACATAATTAAAGCCCATGTGAGCAGTTTTGTGATGATTTTGACATCTAAAAAACACAGATACATATTTCCATTTTTTTAAATAATTTGCTTATTGTATTAAACTATTTGATGACTTTAAGACACAGACATGTATCAAATATAATTCTTCATTTGAGATTTCACATGGGAACTTCTACTTAAAGATCAATTTGATGCTAACACTCTGGACTTTGGCTGGATTAAAATGACGAACGTATGACTTTAACTAGATTGCAATTCCTTATCATTACCCTGAAGTCAAAAATATTCTTAAATTGGCCATTTCTACTGGATCACTAAGACCTAAATGTCTTTCTAGGAGAGTCCTGGTTCTTGAAAGTTAGTGATGATGAAAGCGCAACATCTTGTCTTGCATTGATTTTAGTTGTTTGAAATTAAAATATTAAAGGGCAAAGATCAAACTTCTTCCTTTATTATCAAATTTGAGACTCAGATAGACTTTGTGACCCTTGACCCCTGAATGGTCTATAAGGTGATCAGTTGAATTAACCTCAAGCTTCACCTGATCGGTTCAAAAGTGGAATAGATACTGTGAAAGTGACTGAACTTATAATCCTTTTATGCTGCTTTTAGGCTCTGCGAATGCAACTGTAATAAAAACAAAAATCCTGCAGGAGATGAAGCTCTGAGGTTGAGTGTGATGACCTGAGCTTGTTCTAAAGGAGGTTAATAAGAAATGTCAAGTGACTTCTGGCCTCTTTGGAGGAGCTGCGGCTCTATTTCCATCCACATACTGAGACTGTTATTAATATCAGAAGCTTAGCATGTGCTGAGGAGACAGTTACTGCAGACAACATGACACAGACCGGCAAGTGACACATATAAACAATCATTTAGCAGGTGATTTGTTATTCCATGATATAAGAAGATATAAAATAATAACACGGTGTGGACATGTTCAGGTGATTCAGGTGGTTTACTATGAAGAGGTTATGAATTATTGTTTATGAAAACATCCAATGCATGCAAAAAGATACTCACAGGGAGGCAGATGCAAATACAATCCAGAAAGGCTTTATAGAGCGAGTACAGCTCTGTCTTTCCCATAACACACAGAGCTTTAGGTGAGGAGCGTTTCAGCAGAAGAGAGGAGGATGGAGGCACGTTGTGAAAAGAATCAGAGGAAACAAAACAAGTTGCAGGGAGTTGAAAAGGGAAAAAAACACAGGACAAGAAAAAAGAGGGCTGAAGGAAAGAAAAAGAAAAAAGTAAACGACATGTAAGCAAGTAAAAAAACAATGGCTAGCAGTGTTGTCAGCAAAAAAAGAAGGGAATAAAGAACACAGCTAGACTGGAGAGGAAAAAGAAACAGAGTTGAAGAACAGAAGCACCATTGGAAGATATAAAGAAAAAAAACTTATTACAGTAAAAAATGAACGAGAAAGTCAAAGACAAAAACAGAAAAGAGACTAGACGAAGTGACAGGAGGAGGAGACAGGACAGACAGAGAGGGTGTGAAAGAGAGAGCTGAGACAGGCGCTAATAATAAACTTTGGTCACAACCCCCTGAGAAAGTCTTCAGAAGAGAATCAAGATGTGGTCCGGGGCAGTGACGGAGGGGGAGAGAGGGAGGACAGATCCAATTTCACTTGACTTACAAACTGTCCTCCTTGCACCTCCTTAACCCTTGTAATATGTTTTCACACACCTGTCCTGCTCTGCATGTTGGAGATTCTTTTCAATAAAAATAACTGACAGAATACTTATAAAACTTTTATTTTGAAGTTCAGGTTCAAAGGGACACAAAGCTGGAACAATGCAGCTTTAAAATACATAAGAACATCACAACAAATCAGATGAATCTAAAATCTCATGAAGTTGATGAATCTGTTGGTAATAGTGATAAAATCAACCAACAGTTAGTTAAAATGTCATAAAACATCAGGTAAAAATTAAAGTAACAGTAACAATTCCAAACATGCCAACTCATTTTCGAAGAGATGATCAACAAAACATTTGATTTTTATGACTGTTTCTTGAACACAGTTAATTAAAAAATATGAAACAGTCAAATGATTCAATATCAGACTGATTTATTTGTTTATAACTCAGGAGATGGTGACAGACCAATAGCAGCTGCTTCGAAGTTGGGCCCAGGAGAAATCCATATGTCACCGTACGGCTCACTCTGCTCCACATTAATCCTCCTTTTTGTCAGATTTTCTACATGAGGCGCAGAGATTAAAATATGAAGAAAATTAGACACACACACATAAACAGGACGACAAATTTTCACTTGCTTTAAGTTTTGTGAACCCATAAATTGAGAAACCCTGATAAAAAAAAAGACTCAGTGCTTCAAAAAGTATCAGCAGCTTCTAGTATTTAGAAAGAAAACCAAAAGCAAAGACTGAATGTTGTCACTGACCCGTTTTGAGTTTTGAGGCTACAACAAGTAATCATAGCTGATTCAACAGGCAGATGGTTGTGTTGTTTTCTGCCAAGTGGCGAGGTTATGGCCTTAACTCCACCTCATTACCTGCCCCGGATTAACTTCCAGTCTGACTGAGAAGCATTTCCAGTCTGAGGCTGCCAACATATGTCATTATATGCCTCTTCAGAAACCAATGCAAACATCATGCCTCTGATTTATACCGTCTCAATCCTCTGCGTGTAATTTAAGATTTCACCAGTGACAGTTTACATTTTTAATAATCCAACTCTTCCACACCCAGAGCTGATCTCACACAGGCGGCATATTGATTGAAGAGCTTCCTGCTCGTGTTGATACTGCGACATTAACACACTTCCAACATGACAAATGGGAGGATTCAATGACAACTGAAACTGGCGCCTCACCCAGGAGCCTCTGAAAAATGTTGCTGACAGTTTGGCGGGTCGGCTTTGGCGGCAGAAGAGACTGAAAAAGCCAAGGTCCCTCTTCATGCTCGGTCAACTCCGGCAGCAACCTTCATACACAAGCACACGCTTTACCTCAGTATCTTACAAATCCAAAAGGAACCCCATTAAAACCAGACCCAATAACGTTTTCCCAGCTGGTTGGTTCTAGTGAAACATTTGCTGTTATTACCCAAGAGGCTCTCCTGTAGCTCCATCCAGCGCCTCATCAGGCACCTCTGGGATGTCCTGAAGTGCAGATCTAGACACAGGTGTCCTACAAACACAAGCGTACGTATGTACAGTTGTGCTCTTAAATTAACATACTGTGTCACAGTTAAAGATTTCTTGGCCATTTTTTAGTGGCTATGAATGACAATTGCAAAATCTTTTTTTTTTTTTCACTCATGGTTAGGGGTTGGGTGAGACTGTTTAATGAACAACTCTGTTTACTCCTTTTAAATCATAGTGACAACAGAAACTTCCAAAATGACCCTGATCAAAACATGTTGAAAGTGATGAAAGTTACACCATTCTCACTGTGAAACACGAAGGTGGATCACTGATGTTTCAGGGAAACAAAGGCAAGGGAAACTTGGTCAAATTGAGGGATGACTGCAGCATGTTATCAGAAAATACTGGAGGAAAATTTATACTCATCAGCCCAGAAGCTGCACATGAGACGTACTTGGATGTTCCAACTTGAAAATGATCCAAAACACAAGGCCAAGTCCACCTGCCTTTGGCTTCTGTAGCATAAAGTGAAGGTTCTTGGGTGGCCATGTCAGTCCCCCAAACTCAGTATCATTGAGTCACTCTGGAGAGATCTCAAACCTGTAGTTCATGCAAGGCAGCCCTAGAATTTACAGGAACTGGAGGCTTTTTGCCAAGAAGAATGGGCAGCTTTTCCATCTGAGAAAATAAAGACCGCCACGACTACTACAAAGGGTTTCTATACTCTGTATGAAGAACCGGGGTGTGTTAACTTTTGATCAGGGTCATTTTGGCAGTTTCTGTTGTGTCTATGATTTAAAAAGAATAAAAACAGTTGATTGTTGATTAATGTCTTCACCCAACCACTGACCATGAGTGAAAAAAAGTTTTTATGTCATCATTCATATTTTCTGAAAAAAGGCCAAGAAATCATATATTCTGCAAGGGTATGTAAACTTATGAGCACAACTGTACACATGATGAAGATAAAACACTTCATATATCTGTGTGTGTGTGTGTTACATACTGTTCTCTCTCTGAGGCATACATGGGAGAGACTTCTCGAGACCTTTCCCTTTGATCAGTGTCCTCCAGAGGTAGTGAGCCATGTGCTGAAAACACGTACACACACACGCACACACACCCACACACACCCACACACACCCACACACACACACACACACCCACACACACACACACACACACACACACACACACACACACACACACACACACACACACACACACACACACACACACACACACACACACACGCGCGCACACGCACACATTCACATACACAGACTTGAAGCCATTAACTATATTCATTCTCTGGATGCTTGCTTTAACCCTTAACCATAAGCGATACATGCCTAACCCTGACCTTTGACCTTGGCTGCAGTGGAAACACATTGACAGCCAGTCACCTCCAGCCAGTTGCTTTAAAGTTAACCCAGTAAACGTGTTCTCTTTCTTAACGTAAAGGTTTACCTGAAATATCAAACATCTCTGGTTCTGCCACATCTCTGGGGATCTGCACTCACACACAGACACACACTGTCAGTTTTTCCTTACATTGTTCACAGGTTTAACTCAGAAAATGACACACACACACTCCTAACCTCCCTGGGGCTGAGTTCAAGTTGCTCATCCTTGATTTCAGCTGCCTCCAACACCTCTTCCTGTCTTTCCCTCTCAGAGTCAGTGGACTCAGGCCCTCTCTCTCCGACCTGCAGGTCCGAGCCGGAAACAGACGTGATAGTCGCAGCTTGTTTCCATAGAAACAGCACTTCTGCTGGCAAGGCTGCAGAGAAAAAATAGCTTTGAGGATTATTTTGAAAGGGGTTACTAGAATCATGTCATACAAAAATAGCAGTACAGCAATTATTGAGGGTTCACCTTTTAACACAAATGATATCAGAGAAATTTAACAAGCATCTTCAAATTAAACAGGACATCAGCTGGATGACAGCTGAAGTGTTATTAATCACAGAGAAACAACAAGAAATGTGATCTATTTACTCGATTACAAATGTTTATGGTGACAATATTAGACAGAAGGTAAAGTCATTGATCCTGTCTGTCAAAGTGCTACAGTCTAAACAGAACATGTGCATAGCTCAAAAGTGGTCGTAATGCCTTCATTAGTACGTGTTTATTAGGACCTGGTGTTGCACTTATACATCCCACTCTCCTAACATAGAGTAATGTGCAGTTGTTTACAGTTATTAAATGAATTAATCTTCATAAATGTGTCAGCATTACAATGTTTATATTTAGATGCTCTGCTGCTGAACAGATGGTTGTGTCAGTCCCTCTGTCAATTAACTGCTCATGCCCTGACTGAATGTCTGAACAATTACAGCATGAGTGTCATATTAAATATGAAATATATGCATCATCATGCCCCGCGTAAAACCTTCTCTGTTTCTTTAAACCTCTGACATCATCATACCTTAAACAATTTCATTCATAGTCCAACATCTAAAGAACAACAGACATGGACATTATGTTTGCTAAAGAGCAGGAAGTCATGTCACAGCAGCTTGAAGCATTGTTGTGACTCATGAAGCTGCTAAAGAGGGTTTAGACACACAGTTATGTCAGTGTGGGAGGTGAAGCATGTATGCTGAGGTCAAATGTGTCACACTGTGATGCTAAAGAGTGACATAAATTATTTTCATAAGCAACACGCTTACCTAATAGGAGCTCTAGACCTTTACCTCTTCTCACTCTCTAGAGGAGCTTTATTTTAATTTTGTGCCTTTGTGAACTCATAAGCATCACAGATTTCAGTTTGTTTGAATTTGTGTTTTTGTAGAGTGAATTGTGTTAATTGGGGCCCCAGAAGACCAGTGTACATATGACTATTTTTTTTCTTTATGCATTTCAATAAGACTAGACTCTTAACCACATTAATGTTTGTTGAGGATCTCATATCAGGGAGGTAGGAGTGTGTGAAGAGGGGAGCAGCACAGATGACTCTGATACAAACGTTAACACGCATGTCCTGCATTAAGTCATTACTGTCAACTGACATAGAACAAGACATTAGTAATAAACAGGACAGAACAGGATTGGATTGTTGTCTACATGTTGGAAAAGATTGAAAAAATGATCCCACTCCACATTTAGTAACATTCTTTACATGTCTGAATCACCAAGAGGTGATGTCAGATTTGTTTTAGATTAAACATCAAATGTTCCTAAAGATTGTTATTATAGTTAATCGTGTACTTGTCCAAAAAGGTTTGAAACACAGCTGCCGTAAAAGTATAGTGTGTAGTTTACTTGCCTTTTAAACATTAATTGAACATTTTGGTCTCTCTGACACTATTCTTATATCTTTTGGACCAGGTAAATCTTACTTTAATATTATTTAAGCACTGACCAAAGATATAGAAATGTTTGGATCTCAAAATTTACAAAATCTCTTACAATCTTTTCCCAGATGGTTTGCAGCCAAAAATGAAAATTAGATTGTTTTTCTTGAGTTTGTCATGAAGAGGGGCACACAGCAGCTCTTCAGCACTGTAACTGGTGGGTATTTTTCCTCCATAACACAAACTGAATGTAGTATTTCTAGGAAGCCAACAGTCTCTGTGTCCCTTCTTGAAATCTGACTCCAAAATACCACTCTATGATTGGCATGTGCTAACTCAATTAGACTGTTAAAACAGGCTGTTTGTAGGTTTTTGTGCATTAAAATCTGGTTTATTTTTGAGAAAGTTGCTGATAAAAGTAGTTTTGGTTGAAACAGATAGTGAGCAGGATTACTGTTTGTGTTCACAGTTGTGTTACTAACAGTTGCAGGGTGTGTTAAGGAGCTCGGCAGCAGCAGGGAGTCTCCTGTGAGAAGGGAACGGTGGGTAACTCAGTGACTTGGTCTCAGCCTGAAGGTTGTTGATCTGTTGCTTCAGCTCCTCCTGTGGGATCTGTGTGTCAGGGTCGAAGAAGATTATCTGCCTCTTCCTCTTTTGCTTCTCCTCCTTGGCAGGAGGGACATACTGTGTGTGAGATGAAATGAAAAATTAATTAATCAAAGCTTCCTTCCAAAGTGTAGTCCCTGAACATTTTTATCATGAAGAACCCTTAATTATTGTAATTCATTAACTGTGTGCAATGAATCCTTCACCAAAGCTTATGTGTAAAAATAACTTTTGGTGGCAGTCAACCCTTTTTGTTGCACATTTGTCTGCCTCACTGATTATTAGAATGAGCAATGCGCCCCAGTTTCCATCCGGTTGTAAAAAAGTGAAGCAAAAATAAAAACACGATTGGTGACAAATTTTGAGACAAGTCATTGAAGTGACTGAGGTAAATCCCCTTAACAAAAAGTCGTAACAACACACTCCAAAGCCTGTATCGTAGCAGCACCTCTAACTCTGGAGATGATTGCTCATCTCCCCTCGCTGCAGGCAGAGGGGAGGGCAAAGGGGGCGCAGAGATTGGTGTGACCATATCTGTCTGTGGTCCAGGCTCCTCTTGGGGCAACAACATGGCATCATCGCCGGAGAGCGTAGCAGTGGGCTGTAATCTGACAATAACACAAACATCTTCAGTGTGAGTTCATTTGTGATCATTCCTTTGTGTGTATCCGAATCATTTACTCGATGGATCCTGTGGGCTCTGTTATTCCTTCTCCCTCTCTCGTGGCTCTTTCCAGCTCCCTCTCTTGCTCTTCTTGGGCCCCTCTGAATACCTCTGGATCTTCTGTTTAAATACAGATCAGATCATCTCAACTCTTCCCATTTCCAAAATCTTGACTTTAAATGTCTCATGAAAAAAATAGTAGCCCCTGTTTTTGACACACACCTTCTGGGAAATTATCTGATTGATCCAAGAGGATGGAAAGAGTATCTGGATGTTGGTAGGGGAGGTCATCACCCTCAAACTGGCAAACAGAAGAGGAGGAAGAGGAGGAAGAGGAGGAGGAGGAGGAATGATGAATGTAATAGAGGACAAGTATAAGCATTGAAACAATGTGCATCAACTTCTTTTGACAGCCGCACCTCTGTGAGGGGTATTGTGGCCGGCTCTGTCTCCCTCAGAGTGATGGTTTCTGGAGATGCAGTGATGCCTGCATGAAAAAGTAAATACTTAAGCAGGAGATAGAATAAATCAAACTCTGTTAGGTGAGCTGCAGCTTAAC
The DNA here is from genome assembly GCA_008086565.1 of Thalassoma bifasciatum. Classification (NCBI taxonomy): domain Eukaryota; kingdom Metazoa; phylum Chordata; class Actinopteri; order Labriformes; family Labridae; genus Thalassoma; species Thalassoma bifasciatum. Next base: position 373,016 of record RPOG01000357.1, on the reverse strand, counting down.
ACTTGCTGATCTCGAAGCAATGGTCCCCAGCCTGTTTGGGCCCGGACACCAGTATGAAATCATAAACTTCTGCTGTCCCCAGAGATACTTTTTTTTCTAGAAATAGTTTTTTTTGTGATTTTCATACATTGTTCCAGTAGTGTGGCCAGGATTGGAGCACAAAGAGACTAGTTCATTTTTCCTTATCAGGATATAAGCTTCATTCAAAGGGGTGAAAATAAATACTGAACAAATAGACTGTAAAAGCTGAAATCTAAGTGAGTCATTATGTCTTGTTTTCTGTAAAAAAAATTGTTATTATACTTTATATGAGCCATATTCAACTGACAAGTCCAAAAAAAAAATCAAAAAAAGTCTGCCAATGGGATAAAAAAAAAATTGCTCTTCAAGTTTCTTGAAATAAGAAAGATGTCTCTACAAGAAACTTTTTTTAACCTATTGGCAGATATTTTAATAATTTAAATAATAATAAATACTAGAGATCTTTTTATCAGTAATTTCTTTTATCAATAAGAGACATTTCAGATGACCTCATTTAGATTCCAGGCTGCCCCACGTGGGGTCCCGACCCTGAGGTTGAAAAACACGGTCTTGACTGATCAGGATGATATTGTTGAAAATATTCTGCTCTGAGCTGACAGTATCTTTCTGCTACCCTTTGACTTACTGGTATTTCTAAGCATACCACTGAAAGAGTCTGGTATTCCATACATTACAGCTCACATTTTGTGAGTTTTGGTATTCAAAGAAGATGACTAGCAGATAATTAAGACAGGCATACGTTTTCCCCTCATATCATGTGCATTCTTCATAAAGCATTAAAACATTTTTTAAATCAAACATGAATAGCATAATCCACTAGATGACATCATTATGTTGGGTGGATGGTTGGTTGAACGATTGTTGTTCATTGGTGCATGCACTCAGCAATATTGACTGCTTCTACAACATTTGACAAAATAATCAATGTGCAGAGTCCATCTCAGTGTCCTGTTTGAATACTGTGTCTGTAAGTTGCACAGCTCACCCTGTTCCCTGACTTTCATCCTCAAGACACCGATTTCAGGAAGATGCAAATCTAGAGATAAGACATAACTCAGCCGGTCGAGATTCAGTGGGTGCAAACATTCCTATCAATGACTCAGTGGGGGAGTTGTTGAGCCTTGTGAAGAATTTTTCAGTTTTTAAAACAACCTGTGGTCAGGTTTAGTGTTTATCAGTTCAAGGATGTATACATACATGAATATGAATTATTACATTGTTATTGTTATTAGAAACAGAAGCAGGTCTTGTTTGAGGTCTCTAATTTGAAAATCAGTTATTTTTGCACAAGTGAAACCTGTGGAGCCTTTTCTAAGTTTTACATTTACTGCAGGACAGTCTCCTATGATTAGTCTATATGCGTTATTGAGGATAAATCATGATGTGACTTCAGTGAGATGTCCGCACCAAACGTGACACCATTTACCAAGCTTGAACTGCTTTTGGCGAAAAAAAAAGCAAAAACTTCAATTGTGCTTATGCAAGTTCATCAACAGTGGAAAACACGTATTAATATGTGTTTTCAAAACAATTTTAATCATATAGTACATGTTTTATACACAAAAACAGTTGTCCAATGTAACATGTGTATTTTTCCAATGTATGGACACTTATGGCCCACCCTGTAGTTTGGATTTTTTCAAGCAATTTTAAATAGCACTTGTGACATCTATCAATTTAGCTTCAAAACCTCAAAGATTATAGGAACAGTAAAAAGCAGTGTGCAGCAGCTTCAAATTAATAAGGCACCAAATCCCAATCAGAGCAGCTCAGCTGAACAAGCATGCTGTGATTTTTTCATGTCTTAATTTGTCACAGTGTGGAGTCAAGCTCCCATTGACTATAATTAAGTCTGCTGCATCTTTATGTAACCAAGCCTTAAAAATAACAGATAGAAAACAGCAGATGGCATCACTGTATCATCACAGTACAGTTTAATCTATGAAGTTCTTTTGCCTTATTTTTTTGTTGCTGACCAAAAATAGCTCTTACCAAAATTCATTGCTGGAAATTTCATGCAGTGTTTCAATAGGCAAAAAAAAATGGTCAGAGCACCAGGGGCGCAGCTGGAGGGAATTATAAATGAATTCATTATTATTATAATTGTGATCTCCATATTTTTCCCTTTTCCTTTAAGATGCAAAAAGCATTTCTATGGACAGGAGCTGGAAATCAGAAATAGTTGTCATATCCATATGATAATCATCAGTTTGTTTGTAATAGACAGAGGCTGAGATGTGTAATTTGCAATGTCCTCATTAATTAAGGTGTCAAGTAATTTTTCTTTCCTCTCTGCTTTTACTTTTTATTTGCTTTATTTGATGCTACAATAACCCAATGCCCCAGAGAGCAAATTATTTCATCAGTAAGCTCACTTTCCAAAACAGCAGCAGCAGCAGCAGCTGGTAAACTGGCCTGTTCAGGAAGATCAGGAGAGGTTCCTCTCAGGCGCTCCTGACCCATCCCAGAGACACAAAACAGAGAGTTATCGTGACAACATACATATAAAGAAATTTTGTCCAAGCGTTTCTTTCACTTTAAAATGACTGCAAAGAGTTAAAACTCTCTTCTCCTTCAGATCTTTGTACCTGTATCAGTGCGTTGGGGCTTGGCATTGCATGAGGCATGTACATCACTCCAAACAAAGGGTCTGGAGCTCCTTCTGCCTCTTCCATGAGAGCCAGGGCATCAGGGAAGTCCAGAGCAGGCCTGAGCAAGAACAGGACCAGGTCCAGCAGCATCAGCAGAAAACAAGAGTCATCATGTGTTTTTAAGTAGAAAACAACCTGTGAGATGTTTGAGCACCTGTTCTCACCTGCTGTGGTCATCCAAATCTATTTTATGTTTCTTTTGTTTGGACAGCCGGCCCACAATAAACTGAAGCTCCTCTGCAGCAACACAGGGACAATATCAAGAACTGGAGCACATTTCTCTGTTTAATATTACTGTTATTACATCTCACCCAGGAGGATCGCACACTGTCGGTGATAGACGAGGATGACGCCATACTGCAGCTGGGTGGAGAGATAGAGGGAGAAGCGAGGTTTGGGCAGATCAGGCAGAGGTGGTGGGACTTTCTCAAGTATGTACTTCATGATGTCATCGCTGTGGGGGAAATTAGTTTTAATATAACGGCACAAATAATGACTCAGCCAATAACAATTGTAACAGCAACAAAAAAAAAAAAACCCTCACCAGGTTCGCATGACGTTGACTTTCAGGAAATCACGGCGAGTTACTCTGATGGCTTTGGTCGCAACCAGCCTGGGTATTGTACAGAGTATAGATGTGAAACTTAGAAAATAAAGACATGAAATTCCTCCCTGGGATAAAGCATTTTTCATGCCATGTTGTGTTACATCAAAATCAGCACAAAACAAAAGGAAAATGTGGGGCTGACATTCCTCAGGTATTTTATAAACTTAATAAAATCAGAAAAATCAAGATTCAGTAGTGACAAATTAAAGATCCAGTTCATATTTTAGAGCCTCAGTCAGTGTTAATTCAGCAAAAGCCTGAAAGGTTGAATTTTGATGATTTTTCTTTTCCATTTGTCTATATAAAACTTACGATGGAGGATTAGTGCCACTTAAAAAAAAGGAACTTTTCAAGATTAATCGCATTAATTTACAAGAATAAAGACATAAATCAACAAGATAAAATTTATGAAATATAAAAAACATAATTCCCAAAGGTTGCACGAGAAGGGCAGTCATCTGCCTGTGTAAGATGGAGGAAATAAGAGCATCAAATATCTTGCAGTATCTATTCAGGGTCCTAATTGTATGACAATGTGATGCTGCTGTGCCAAAAGATGAAGTATCACCTTATTTCTGGGAATTCACTTAAGTATAACTTAACAAGATGCTCCACATTTAAGCATCAGTGTCTGCTGCTCTTCTGGAAAATAAGATATAAATGAAAAAATTTCCTTCCCATAACTTTATGACTTAATTTTCAATAATTCATGACTTGATTCTTAGAAATAGGTGACTTTATTCTCATAAATCTATGACCATGTTCTCTCAAATTTATGCTTTTATTCTCGTAAATTTGTGACTTTATCCTCATAAATTTTTTACTTTATTCTTGTATATCTGTGACTCTATTACCTTTAATGTATGACTTTATTCATGTATGTCTATAATTTTATTCTCATAAACTTCGCTTCATTCTCTTTGATGCATATCTTCATACTCTCATATTTATCTGAAAAATTTCCCTTTTTTTCTAATGTGGCCCTGATCCTCTGTTGAAAACACTCATTTGATTTTTCTTTAGTTTCTGAAAATCTACCCAATAGTCCTTTTTTAGTTCAAAGCTAGAGACAAATTAAAAAAAAAAAATAAACACACACCAAAGGCTTTTACTTTCAAAGTCACATTCTTCCTTTTTTCTGAATCTTATTTGACCTTTGATCTCACCCTCAAAGCTCTTTTCTAAATCAACTCCAAAGGCAAAAACTGAATGTTTTGGTAACGGCAGAAGGGTTTTAACGTGATTGTTTTTCTATTAGCCTCTCCTGCACCTGCACCTCTTTTTTTTTCCCTCCAAGTTCCCGCCACAGAACAAAGAGTTTTCAGCGACATTTAGTCTGATGTGGACTTAATCCACATATTAACAAATGACATTTTCTGAAACCTGAGGTTGGTACGTTTCATATGAGGTGATAGTGATGAATTTTTGATCTTGTTCATGGAATTATAAGCTTTAATAATAAGGTTAATATATAGGTTAATATTGGTGAGATGTACATGTAGAAAAAAATGTACGTAGCTTCAAATTCAAAGAAATCAACACTATGAAATAATCGATTGTCAGTAACATTGGCTACCACGCTCTCTGACAAATATGGAGCTTTAAAATGTCGCAAAGAGTTAAAAATTGGGGAAAAAATTAAAACGCTAAAATCGGAGTAATACATTTATCATTATCATTGACGTTAGAAATTATACGACGACGACGAGACGGACATGAGAGGATTTTTGACGGTGTTAATAAAAGACCCCCCCCCCGAAAAAAAAAAGTACGATTAACAAATTAGGGAATAAACCTGCAGTTTACACATACTCATATACACAGACCCAAAATTGCGTCATATTTTTCAAAATGATTTCAAATGAAGATAAGGCTAGTGAACCTTTTTTTCCCGCCAAAATCGATGACAGGAACTTTTTTTACTCACCATATTGTAGAAAAACATCCCGAGTGTCGCCTCAAAACTGTGGGGTAGTAAAACATGTTCGATAAAATATCAGAAGATCAATTAAAGTGAATAAATTAGCTTGTTGGGGTTGAGGTTTTACAGCATAAGAACATCAGAAGGATTTTTATTTCCCCTCCGATTTATATAATCTTGGTTTGTTTATTGTTTATAATTGTATGAAAGCTAATTGGTCAGTCCAATGAGCAGCAATTTGACATCAAGTGCTGCTTTTATACATGAATAAATGTAATACACTGGTGGAATAGTTGATTTAAGACATTAAAAAATTAGATATTCCCAGTGTGGTTAATCATAATGATAAAAAAAAAATTGGTTTGCATCCCAAAACCAACAGCTGCAGGAGAAGTAGTTCCTTAAGGAAAAAAAACCCTTTTATTCAGAAACACAGCATGGATAAATCGAGACAAATCATGTAAATGTATATACACAAAATAAAGGCCAAAAAAACAGTACAGATATAAGTAAAACTTATAGTTCAGCTTATAAAAAAACAAGAACACAATGTTACAGTGCTGAAGGGCTCATCTAAGTTTCCTATTGATGCAGAAAAGGGAGTGAAGTTGATGATGGATGAAGATCACAGCAGTCGTCCTCTACACTCAGTGGATCCACAGCAGCAGAGCAGCACCTTCCCCTCCACACTGCCCACCTCATAGTTGTAGTCCCAGGTCAGCTCTGTGCCGGCACGGATCCGCCTGAAGGAAGCAACAAAGACAAAGGCAGGTGAGTGGAGGGCAGGAGCTTATCGCTGTGTTCACATTCAACCAAAGCTCTACACTGTGTCCTACATCAGCGAATACATTCTCAAGGAAAACAAGAAATTTGCTGGAAGGTTGTTACTGAATTACAATAACCTAACCAGTAGATTTCAGTAATCATCATGATCATGTTTTTACTCAGGTTTCAACTTTTAAGGGAACAAAAAACAACATTCTCTCTGACAGTTCACCATTAAGCTCTGATAGTCTGATAGCACAACATTAAGCTCTTTCCATCGACTTCCAGTCTTCCATCCTACAAAAGCTTTGCATCATTTCAAAAAGCTCAAAATCTTTTTCAAAACTCACTTGCTGGCAAAGAACGCCACCCAGGGAAACCGCAAATCATGTGTGTCCACAAACACATTCTGGACAAAAAGGTTAGGACTACAGCTGTGCTGTAATAGAGAGAGAAGATAAGATGAAAAAGTTTAATATGAATATGAAAAAGATAATTTAAGTGCAAAAATCCTGGGATGAAGGAGATTGCACACTTACATTGAGGTAACGCCCAAGATTTCCCTCCAGTTTGGCATCAATGATGTAACAGGACTCTTCACCGTCAAAGAAAAGACGTGTGTTCTTATACGTGCTTTCACCTCCTGCTCCAGTCTGTCCCTGCTGCCCTGTTTTCCCCCCCTGACCTCCCTGACCCCCCTGACCCCCCTGCCCTCCCCCACCTCCAGGTGGACCTGTTTTCACCATCATCCCGTGGCTGCCCTTCAGGGCGATGCCACGAGTAGATTTCACAGCTACCTGCTTCTTCATCACACCTGAGAGACAACACAGCGACAGGAGATGGTTCAGCTACAGTCAGTGCACTGTTGATTCAAGAGTTGTACATTTCTCTCTTCCTCACCTGGGGTAGCTTTCCCCCTCTCCTTGTTATCATCAGATCCAGAGCTGATGGTCTGAACATCATCACTGTCAGACAGAGTCATCACGTCCTGTTTCTTCCCTGTTTCTGGCTTCACTTGACTACAAGAAACACATCATTTATCTTACATGTTGAAAGCTGATGTATCTGTCTGGAGCCTAGTTAATGTTGAAAAAAGGTTTGATAAATTGAAAAAGAACAATACATGTTGCACACCTTTTGCTGTCCCCAGAGTCCTGTAAAGAAAAACATAAAAGCCAATCATCAAAGACATTTTTTCTAAAGTAACAACCACATTCACATCACTCTTTTGTAAAACTATACATATATATTTATATTGCACATTTAAATTGAATCAGTTTGTGGTTGTAGAGAAAGTAGAATGATTATTTCTAGTTGTTGTGTAAAAACATGATGTGACTTTTTGTCCTCTTTCCTCACCTTCTTCAGCCCCTGGCTGGTAAGCCACAAAGCCACCTTGCTCTTCCCTGTTTCCTCTGGCATGGACGGGGGCTTATCATCATCGTTGCCTCTGACTGAGGTACTCAAACCATCTTTACTGTCTTGACTCCCTGAAACCGAAAAAAAGAGGTGTAGAAAAATAAATCATACTTTTAAAACACATCATTGAAAATAAAATGACAAATGTCGAAACTGAAAATTTTCATATATAAAACATATGATGATTTTAATTTGATGCCAACGACAGTTATCTTTTGTCCTTGTCCCTATATTTTTCTCAGTTTCTGGCATCAAATTTAAAATCAGCACATAATCCTATGATATAAAATCTGTGTCAACATCTTCCTCCAGCTCACCTTCTTTATTGCCTTTCACCTGACCTCGCGTCGTGTAACTCCTCCACACAGAGCTGGAGTTGAAGTAGTTTTCCTTCACAAATGTGTCATCTGAACTGTCACTTTCTTCTTCACTCTTTGAATCCTTGTCATCCTCGTCATTACTGTCCCCTGAAGAACTGGGGCTTCGAGCTAGAACAGGAAGTAAAGATATGTTAAAAAAATTTGATTAACGTTTAGGTAAAGATGATCCTGTCCAGATTTGAGACAGTCACAGTTGGTCTTGGACTCACTCTTTTTGGCCTGCCCACGAGGATTATTAGACACTAAAGCTGATGGTTGAATCTTCATCCTCGACACATCCACACCGCTGCCCTCACTGTCCGAGCAGTGGGCTTCACTCTCATAGCCTTCCTTGAAGTTTTCCACACTCTCGATGTGGTCTAAATTAGCGAAATACTCATCTCCCATTTCCAGACCTTCTTTGTCAGCAAAGTCGTCTGTCAAGATTTTACCTGTTAGAAAAAGAAGAGAGGTTAAAGTAACTTCTGCATGTTTTCTGTTCCATCAGTTTTTCTTCCTTACGTCAGTTACTCACCAGCATAGATGCAAACGAAAGAGCCTTTGGCCACATCATCCAAGCATCTGATGCCCCAGCCTTTGTTCTGGGTCTTAAAGAGCTGCAGACGGACTTGCAGACCATGCTGCACCAACCGGTTTGTGCACATCTGGGCGCAGCATTTACACCTTTTATTACACTCATAGATTCTGAAGGGGGACAAAATCAGGCAGAGGTAAAGATGGATAATTCTTTCTAAGACTTTAAATATAATTATGTTCATAAAAGGTTAGAGGAACTTTGTTGTGTTTTGACTGACCCTGTGGGGAGGCACTCCTCTAGTCGTTTGTATAAAAATCCAGCGTTTGGGTTGATCTGCCCCCCTGGTGTGCAGCCTGTGGCTTGTAGGGTCAGCTGATGACACGAACATTTAGACCTGTGACAAAACAAAACGAAAAGTCTTGTTCAGAATTTTTACTGTAAGGATTTTGAGGAATTATGGGCCATCTATGAATCGTTTCACTGACTTGTCCCGACAACCATCAGTGCAATCACAGCCAACCAGGAAATCTGCACTGGTGTTGATAGAAACCCCATCTTCAGGAATACGCTCTTTACCTGAGAAGAGGGAAGGATGCAATCAAATCTCTTTTGTGGAGGCAACAAAATAAAATGAAATCTTATCCTGGAGCATTTGATCTGATCTCATTGTTCGTCTTACTGTAAGCTACATTAGGAGGCGGTGTAGAATCAATCTCATTGACGCAGGAGAGTGGGATGTCCTCCTTTCCTGCTGTGATGTCAGGAATGTAGTAAAACGGCCTCTGAGGCTGAAAGGGCCGGTCCACAAGCACGTAGGGGTCAAGACAGAACATCTCTAAGAATATAAAATCACAGCGAGTCTGGAAGAGGTAGTGTTGGATCTCTGCCATGTTACGCAGGCAAAGACCACAGGGAGCCTTGTAGATCACATGGAAAGACATCTAGGATGGACAAAAGATCAAACTATTGTTACTGACAAAATAATTAAAAAAACAACATTTTTTTACAATCTTAGTGTAGGCTCAATAATTTTCCAACGCATCTTTCAACAGTACCTTGCGGTTGACTTTGCGACGCCCCGTCATGCGTCTGAAATCATACAGTAGAGGTGTAAGGAGGGGATTTTTCCCTCGATGCATGTCTGGTTTCACAGGTCGGACCCGGTTCAGGCATGCAGGCTGACAGGTGTGCGCCAGATAAAAGATGCGGTCGGTCGGGGCGCGGTACGAAGGCTGGTGTGGAACTGTTGCCATTGCATGGGTGATATGAGGGGGGGCAGGAGTGATGGTGGGCAACTGTCTCTGAAACGGCTGTGTGAGTGTGAGTGAAGAAGTGGTGTTCTGAGTAGATATTATTCTTATTCTGTGGGTGGACAAAACAAAGAGACAAAGAGAGAACAGAGTTCAACTTATGTAAATGATTTCAGGTTACTTCATAATGCTTTAATACACATAACAGACAAGTGAACTTACCCAGAGAGATTGCTGGAACTAGAAGAAAGAGACTGCATGACTTTAGAGGCATGGGTGCCTCCCACCCCTGGTACAAATGGAGAGGTGCTCTTCTTTGCCATCTGATGCTTACTTCTACATATAAAAGGCAAAACAAATAAATAAATCAGTCAGTAACACATTTTGGTTTGGCAGCCCCAAAGTGGCAGGGTTGCATTAAAAGTATAGCACTAACACAGTTCAACCCATTGAAGTAAAATTTTTTGAAGAGGTTGGCATGAGATATTCAGGAGGTACCACTTACTCGACACGCAGGGGCTGAGGGGTTGGTTGAACTTGTGGTTGTGGGGGCTGAGGACGGGTTGTGGGTTGTGGCGTCTGTGAAGGCTGGCTCACAGAGGATTGTGGTGCTTTAACAGGAGAGGCTCCAACATGTCCATCACTGGTGTACTGAACCACTGGGCCTTTACTCCTCAACGCCCCTGCGAATAGAAAAAGACACAAAAATTTGTTCAACGATAACTCACTTAAAAACTTTGTGTTAAATACTTAAGGTACAATCCCCATTCAAAAATAGGACATTGTGTAAAAAAGTAAATAAAAACAGAGTACAATGATTTTATTGCAAATCTATAATCTAATGCAAATCTCAAATTTCAAAACTGATTGAATTAGTTACAAAATGCACCTCATATCAGAAACTTCCCGACATCTTTTGTGAGGTGTAACTGCCATCACAACCAAAATGGGCCGATACTTTGCATGAAATCAAAAATGTCACACTCTAAACATCTAATATGTTGTCTCTGTTCTACTGTGGATAAAATATATAATAATGAATGTGTGCGTTACCCATGTTAGGTCGTGTTCTCTGCTGTCCTGCCAGCTTCTTCTCCTGTGCGTTGGCAGTGGTCATCTTCAGGTTGAACATAGGCTCCAACCTTGTGGAGCCTCTGTAGATCCACTCACTCCTCTTATCATCCTGACAAACACAAAACAGCACAAAATCTTGGTTACCATCAGCTTCCTTATGAATCAGTTATTACCCCAAAAAAATCATCTTTACCAAAGTAAGTTAAGTTCTGGCTAACAGTGTGACCTTTTTAAAGCTGAAAGTTAGTGTTTCGATGTCATATTTTTCAAACCCATACCAGAAACAGGATCTTGACCAAGCTTCCGTCCACCTCCTCCACTTTGCTCTTCCACCAGGTTCCCTCCCATTCTGTCTTAATGATTTGTCCAACCTTAAGGAGCACCATAGGTCTGCTAGGATATGCAGTGATGTACTCCTCAATGAAGTCTCGACATGATGCATCCTCTATGTCCTCCCAGGTACGCTTCACTATTAGAACAAGTCAATTTATAGAAGCATTTCCCCAACAAGCTTAAAGCAGCACAAAAGGCAGATCAGGCTTAAAAGAGGGAAGGAGAGAAGAGACAAAGAAGTACTTACAAGGCCGGCAAACAGGATAGAGCTCAGGCAGTGCCACATAGGAGGCATAGCCATCATCAAAGAAGATTAAAAACCTAGAACACAAAACAAGACAATTACATTTCTCATCTTAGTTGCCACAATTCAATTGGAAAACTCAATGGGTCAAAATATAATGACTCACCTCATTCTGTTCTTGTTGTTTGGCATCTCTGCCACTATCCCAGCATAGAGCCACACCAAGTTGCCGTCCTTGTACTTTGCAACCACACGAGCCCCGACAAATAGACTCTCCAATGTGGGGTTATAGTCAAACGCTACGTGATTTCCAGACAGCAAACTCTTTCCTTTATCAAACTTCACTTTATACTTAAATACACCATTTCCTAGAATTAGACAGAGGATAAGCTGTGTTACAGAAAGCAAATTAAAAGAAAACATATTTGATTTTGTATCATGACCAAGAAAACATGTTGGCAATCTTTAGGATATGAAATATGATGTTAGAAACTGTTCAAAAAGCAACACAAAATGCTCTGTAGACACACCTATAGGGTTGATAGCAACAAGGGCTCCTCTGTGCCAGGTCTTTGTGCGCTTCTTTCCCAGAATGCTCATTCCAACCCTGAGTTCATCCTCTGGGATGTTTGGGTTCGGCTGGGTCATTGAATGAGAGGAAACCTGGGAGACAAACACTGCTGGAGCAGTATTTTGAATACCTGAGGGGTTCAAGAGCCACACAAGCATACATGTTACTATGACACCTGTGGGGTGCATGTACCTGAGGAGGTATGTAAAAGGAAAGCTATAAATGATTAACAGACTGTTGCTGATCCTCACCAATCACCGTTGGAGGCTGTGCTGGAGGTCGGATTGATGGCACACCTGAGGATGGTTTGCTGATCATATGGACCAACTTCTGTACCTGCTGTGTAGTTTTTTCCAAAGCTGCAGATGTGTCTTTTACCTGAAGAAATCAATAAAGAGAACATAATCATCTGCATCTCCAGGTAAGAATTTGCCCTTAGCAGATTCTGTAGGTTTGACAGCAAACAGTTCTATTCCCCTATGAGCATTTCCACAAGTATCTCTCAAGTAGATGATAGGTTAAAGTCAATGGGTTAACAGAGCAGAGCAGCATTTTCTTGTGAACAGAGCAGTATTAGTATGGTCTATTGTTTCTCTGCAATTTTGAACATAGTGAGTAGTAACTGCAATTTAGTAGAGACACATTTTCCATCTGTGACTGTGTTTCTACATGTATGTGTATAACATTCCTTTTACACTTACGTAAACCAATCGTAATAAACATTTATCTCACTAAATACTGATAATCTTGAGAAAATACATGCCCCTTTAGACTACAAAAAAGAGTTCAAACTCAAAATGTCTCTTTGAGTGTACAAATTATAGAGAAAACATACCGTACTTTTTTCTTGTTTGGGGCTCGGGCTTGACACAAGCCCCAAACAAGAAAAATCCTATCTAAATTGTCTAGTTTTATGTTTTCTTGAGGATTCAAAAATCAAGTTTTTAAAAGTTGAACCTATGATTTGAAGCATGTTGCTTTTACTGGCACGCAAACTGGTCAAACCAAAGTGAATGTTGTGTTAGTCAATTCAGGGATTTTACAACACAACATTTCAACATGATCAAACTTCCCTTTCATCCTACAAATGTCACTATACAGCCTGTGAAGTGTAAATATCCAGGAATGAGAAAAGTTTTCTTGTTATTCTCACCAGTGGATCTTTGCTCGGGGTGATCGGCTTCTTTGGAGGAACCACTGAAACATAGAGACAAACGAAATAGCGGCACATGTTTAGAAATAGATTGTTTTATGTCACAATACAAAGCAATATTGTCTTTTCTTACAGGACACAGACTTACAACAGCCAACAGCAATGACGTCATCATCTTCATCATCGTCGATCTCAATGACTTCAGAGGACAGCAGGCCTCCCCCACCTCCCTCATCCTCGGAGCTGCTCTCACGATAAACCAGACCGTTCTTCTGGTACGTCTCTTTTACTAGTTTCTCACACTCCAGAATAGACCTGCAGAAATATATTATATATTATATTTATATATTACTGGTTTGGCAGAAAATGTTGAAACTGAACATTGTCCAAGTTAAGAAATGAATGACTGATCAATTAAGTGATCTGCAATAATTGAAAACAGTAAAATGCTTCCATTATTTTTCATACATAAAAAAATGAAATATGAAAATGTATGCTTACAAAAGTATTGTGTAGTAACTTTCTATAAAATAAACTGAATAAGTAAAAAGCGTCAATGTTAACTTACTGGTTGGCATCTTTGAGAAGCATCTGTGTCCGTGCTTCTTCTTCTTCTTTCTGCTCCACCCATTCTTTGAGCTCAGTCAGCTGAGCTTTTTTCTTCTGCACAGTCTCACTCTTCTCTACAGCTTCTTCGATCCATTTTCTCAACTCATCCAGAGAAATGCCCAGCTCTTCCTCCAGACTGGAGTCCCAGCCGTCCACCTCCATTCTAAGAAGGGGAAAATAGAAACAGGACATTTGAACATAGTGTAACTGTAATCCCACAAATTGGGTTTTTCTGTGCATTAGTTTCAGCTGAGAATATGAATTTCTTGAGTTTTTGTTGCTCTTCATATACCTCCTGTTGCCTTCTGGGACATCTGACCCTATTTCAAAAGTTATTTTGTCATAATTTAAGATTTTTATCAAACAGTTGCTTGAAAATTACATGGATGAGCCCATGCTGTGCAATTTGCATGTAAAATTAGTTATGACTATTTTGTTGGATTATGTGTGTTTCATAAAAGTGAACAGCATCTTGGTACCATTAAAAAATGGAAATAATTTCAAAACAATATCCAGCCTACACTTTGACGTATTTATGTCCGTATAATCCATCAACATATGTACTTCTGATAACAAAGTACTTAAGGGGAAACAAAAACAACAACAACAACAACAACAACAACAACAACAACAAAAAACAATGGAGGAAATTTACACCTTGTACTTTATAAACTGTTGGAACAGACAGTGCAGAGTAAATGTGAAGCCAATATGAGGGTTAATACCAGAATGTATCAGCAAAATATGTAGTTCATTTGTCATTCTCTTTGTGTTTAACAGACCCTTCAGATTTGTAAATAAACCAGCTTTTGTGCAGAAAATTGATCTGTGTTGAGTTGTATATGTCGTTCAGGATCGATTATTTTGGCCACATAACACATTCCATACCTGTTTTATACAGTCTATGTTTCATACACATGATTTAACAGAAGGTCTGGTTTGTGATTATTATTGTCTGTGGAAGCATATTAGTGTCACAGTAAACATAACTGGACACAACTCTGCAAAGCTCACATGTCAGTGTGATGATCCACACACAATGGAGACACACGAGGGTCAAAACTTGTATCAGTGAATGCAGAGTATGCATGAGGAATAATAAGTGACAGAACTGGAGAAACAGATGAAACCTTAAAGACTGTGACACTAGTGGACAAACCATGACTTCCTCTGCATAGTACTAACTTTGTAAGCACACAGATATGCAGACGCTGATAGGAAATAATGTACCCATTATTAAAACACAACTGTGGGAGAAACATGGCTTGATGCACAGTCACTATACTCAACAATTTACCTGATCTTTGCTGGTCTGCGTGTTATATCCTGCAGCAGCAAGGAGTCGCGCTAGCCTCCTGCTAACTAGCACAACAAATCACCGTTTTCAAGTCATCATCCTGTTTATTTGCATGCAAAGCTTTTGGTATTAGCTAAGTGAACAGGGTGATTGCTGTATTAATCAGTCACAAATTCATTGATGCAATGATGAACATGCTGAGGAGTGTAGGACAACAGGACAACATAATAAAAGTCCAATAACAGTGAGAGCATGTTAGCCTCTTGGCCTAGCAAAAGCATGGAGGATATCTGATCAGATGAATGACTGAGGTAAGTGTCTGTAAAACAAACATCATTTTATTATCTTCAGCTGCTCTCAAAGGCA
The DNA here is from genome assembly GCA_008086565.1 of Thalassoma bifasciatum. Classification (NCBI taxonomy): domain Eukaryota; kingdom Metazoa; phylum Chordata; class Actinopteri; order Labriformes; family Labridae; genus Thalassoma; species Thalassoma bifasciatum. Next base: position 357,817 of record RPOG01000357.1, on the reverse strand, counting down.
GGCTACGCGGTTATTTAAGATACAGGCTCTCATCAACACTCACCCATCGCTGCTTTCCATCCTGACCGCTCCAATATTTAAAGCTAGGTAGCCTGCTAACGCTACTGGCTGGCTAGCAACATTAAGGAGTCTATGCTATGTTTACTGGCGTATCCGAAGAGGGTGGTGTTATTTGGCGACTGATGGTAGTGTGAGCAAGACTGAGGCACCGCTCGCTCGGTCCATCAGGGTGATTAAATCTGTAATCCAGGTACATGATGGAGTTAAAGGCGCTCAAACATTGCAATATGTTTCGGGTATGGAAGAGGATTACTGATTTACTGATTACTGATTTATTACTCACTGAAAAAAGGTCCAATACGTTTTTTTTAATTGATATAAGTTATTCTGAAATTAAAGTCAAAATTCTGAGATCAGAGTCAAAATTCTGAGTTTAAGGTCAGCTGATGGCAAGAATTGAAACCCTCAAAATTATCCCTATATAATTTATATTATACCTCTATATTGTCTTTTCCTCAGAATAAACTGGATTAAAAAAAATCTATTAAACCTTAATTTTTTTCAGTAGCCCTAATCCTCTTCACAGTAAAGATAGATCCACATTTATTATCAAAAACTTATGTTCAGCATATTATTATTTGTGTTTTAGAACTAACGTACTCAAATTATGCTCTTTAATCAAGGATAAGATTCCATTTTAAGTATTTTGTATGTGTTTATGTGGTAATAAATGTTCAAGTCTTAATAATAAAATCTCAAAATATTTCAATTTAACATTTATTTTTTTAATACATGGACATAAAAAATAAATCAATACCTTTATTTTTTGCACTGTGACATTGCTGTTGTTTCACAAATTTCTTCAAAATGAAAAGTCTTGACTAAAATTAACTATAACTTAATAAATTAACAACGACTACACAGTGTTTTCTTGATAATGCACAAACTGAAACCCAGCTCTACATATGCTATGAAAAATCACCTATTTCTCCCCTCCCTCTCAGTCACAAAGGTGTGTTTAGGTACCAAAACATGGTACCATTTGAATTTTTACTCAGTACAACTGATTTGGTACCTATCCCTGGATAACACAGTTTTGAGGGTAACTATTATCCTCAAGCCCCCAAATACCCTGGAGTGAGTCATAACAACTCTCATGATTAAATGGATATATATAATTGGTAGAAATAAAGTTAAAACACAAGTTTTTTCTTGACTTTGCTTGCTGCTGCAGATTTTTAATTTGGTTGTTTGTACTAAATGACACCTACTCTTGTCTTTTTCTATGAAATGCAAGTTGCATGAAAGTCTACACAAAAGCATTCAAACATTGTGTGACTGGGAAAAGGGCAGAGTCTCTGTTTTGTATTAAAGTTCACTCATTGAGAAATCTGAAGCATCTGTATCACATTAGTGTGGAGAGAGGGCATTTGTTCCTGTCTTCATGAGGGAGTTTCTCAGCGTGTTTTTCTGGTATTAGTTCACATTTAATCTGAGGGAGTTACACCAGACTGGAGTTGAATTCAATTACATCTTGATTGAACTTTTTCTTTTTAAGCTACCGGCTCAATCAAACAAACTTTCTTTAAAGCATTTTATCAAAAAAGTCCACGTGCCTGTGTTCTTACAAATTACCTGCAAATATTTATGTTTTAAAATGAGGCCGGAAGACTCAAAAAAATTGTACTTTGAATTTTAACTTTTCATTTAGACATGGCAGGAAGACAGTTGCTAGAATTATGAGTCATACATTAACTCTCTGATGAAAATATGTGCTGATCGTTGAGTTTGCATTGAGTATAACTGGGATGTAAGTAGATAAGTTGTCAGTCTTTACCTTGTTCAGTCCACCCAAAGTCAAATTTAGTTTGATTCAGCCCCAGTAAACCAATTTCACATACAGCAGGTATGCAGTGTTAAACTGTTGACCTGCTTGTTCTTTTAACCACAAACATCTTGCTTAAATCATATCATGGAATATATAACAGAAGTTTTATGCTTCATACTTACCTCATGGCTGCAGATAAATCACTTTCTTCGCGCAAAATGTTTTGACTCTTTGGTGGTAACAGGTACTGTTAAACAACTGACTCAGTCAAAACCGTCCAATCCCGTTATTGGTATTAGTATTGCCGTCTTTGGGGGTGACTTGCAGAGGTGATTGTAATGTAAGGTTTTATGGGTCCTCAGTTTGCTCCTCCTGGTATGTAGTAACAGAGATCGAACTGTAAGGGTCCAGCACCATCTGGGCGCAGCGAACAATGGTCACCAAAAGGAAGAAGCAGAGCATGAAGAAGAAGAAGAGGGCAAAACCAAGATCCACATCTACTTCAAACTTAGCTGCAGGGGGGGTCGTAGGATCCATGTTGACAAAGAAGAAATCGTGTTACCCTCACTCCTTCATCATTTAAGAAATTCGATGACTAATAAAATTATTCCACAATCACATCTGAATGTCACCAACACTTTCCTCTCTGTTCTTGCTGCAAGTGCTTCTACCAACATTGACACCTCTTGTCCTCCTCCCAAAGATAAGTTGGTTTGGTGGACAAACAACCACATTTGGCACCTGTGTCCTCCATGAATAGTTGATGAGGAGTTTGGTGACTATCAGGCTATTTCTGAGATTACAACATGCAGACATCTTTCTGGTCACTTCTCCTGAAGAGTGACCCTGACAAGAGGCTACACCTCAACAGGAGTCACTGGATACTTGACAAATAGCAAATGGACACAGCATCACATGAATAAAAAAATCAAGCCTTACTGAAGCTGTTAAAATTGGATAAAGAAGTCAGTGTGCACACTGAGGACCTCTGCAATCAATTTTCTTTAAGTACTCCTGCATGTGCAAAATCTACTGTTTTACCAAGGTCACAAGGAAAACAGACCAAATGTACTAAGGAGAGAAAAGAGATTGAGGAGAAAGAGGATATGGCTCCTTCGTGGCAATCCACTTGAGAGGGCTTGGAAACTGATCCTGACCAAAAAATGCAGATTGCGTGTACTCTGATGCCACGACAGAGTTACCAACAAGTTGAAGTGACTTCATTCAAATAACAGTGTATTTGAGCTAAAATGCACTGGGCAATGATCTACAGTTGTTAAAATGATACAACAGAAACTGCATAAATACATAAATTATAAATATCTCTTTCTCAACAGGGTGCGGTTGGTGTACTTAACCAGTCTAAAACTGGTAATACCATTAATTCCCTGTTTTCAGCCTCAGGCCGGGAAAGTAGGTGATAGAAACTGATCCCAGGACAAACTCACAGATCTCTTCGTCTTCTCAGAATGAGGAAGGAAAACAGATACAGGCCAACCACAGCAAAGCTGGTTTTTGTTACTTCGCAAGTTAAGAGCAAAGTGACTCAGGGGAGTGAATACATGCAGGAGTGTAATTAAAGACAGCCATGACTGATGCATGAATGTCATCAGTAAAGTGCTGGCTAAGATAAAACAGCTGACTTAACCAAAGCTTGAAATATGGGTGACTCTCTGATTAAGTATGAAATAAAAAATTCAAAGTGTGTGTACTTCAAAACACTGTACATTGTTGTTCTCAACAATATAACAATTTAATAAAAAAACAAACACTTCTTTCTCTCATTCAACATTTCATAGACATATACAGCATATTTATATATTTGTGTTTCTAATTGATAAAAGTTCACATCATTGAAAAAAAAAAAACTGGGTACAGGGCAACCAAACAACAACAAAGACAGCACAGTCACCAACATACAAGCCTCTTTAAGATGAAACCTGGACAATTAGCAATTTGCATGGGTTTACATACACTTACATAATTAATCATCGTGTTTGCAGGTGTTAAACAACTATACAAAGGGTCAATTTAACTAATTTACAAGTAAATATTTTGAAATACTTATGTCTTATCCAAAAATTCTTCTACAATACAAATTACCAAAATATGATTGTAAAACACAACTGGATGAAGATGATCAGTTCACCTTTATTCATAGATCACACTGATTTTTAAATTCCATTTTGATCCTTCACACCCTGATTAGACCATTGAAATATTAATCAGAAAAGGGCAATGGAGAGGTCGTCATTTGCTTCAAATAAAAAAAGAAATACTGGGATTATTTGATTAAATCAAATATTACTATCACATCTCTCCATTTAAAAAAAGGACAATAATCAAGGACAACAACAATAACAACATTAAAGAATGGCTTTAAAAGTACACATTTCCTGCTTGTTGATTATTGCTGTGTGACTTCTTTAAAATTTCATTTACAAAATAAGTACAAAAAGCTCATACTTGGTTCAGATTAATGCAAGGGCAACACAAACAAGACAATCAAACAATTCAGAAACCCTTCCACTGAGTTGAAGTTAATAATGGCTCTGTATGTATTCATCACATACACACATGCACACGGTATACATGTCTATATAGGCATAAAAAACAGATTGTTTACATTTCCAACGGGCACCTGGACGAACAGTATGTAGCCTTTATAACACTCATTTTTTGTTAAAAGTACATCATTTAAAAGAAGAAAAAAGAATCAAATGTAAAGGTGAAGTCACTGGTATACAGAGAAAACTATCCTCTGTATGAATTGTAGAACACATTGTAGAAGCGCTCCATGAAAGCAGTGCTGACATGCAGAGACATGCTGTGGATTTCAAACTGTGAGTGAGGTTAGCACAGAGAGTGGTGGTTAGCGTGCAACAACTGAGAATTTAAAAATCACAAAAGCTGAATATCCCTGCAATTTCCTGAGAGTTTAAATCAACAATTGAAGTGATTCGTCTACATGCTAAAGGGCAACAACATCAAAAAACACTCTTCATCAATGCCTGAGAAAAATGAGGAGACTAAAAGGCCTTTGTGAGTCTTGTGTTTTTAGCCTGGTGTTTGTTGACCAGAGTTTAGAGAGGGTTTGTGCAGTCTATTCAAGTGTTGCTGTGTGATTGTGCAGTATTATATACTTATATATATATTTATATTTCACATATCTACAACATAGGCTGTTGAGCTTTGGGCAGTGCTAGCTAAATTCTCTTACAATGGCTGGAAAATAGTCCAAATAATCTTTTGTCAGTAGCAAATCCTTGATTTTCCTCCCCTACGTATCTGCAGGTGGATATCTCCCTCTGTCTTGTGGCAGTGCAATTTAAGCCGTGCAAAGCAAGGGAAGAGTGCCACTCTCAGGAGCAGGATGAAAAGAGGAGCAGAAAAGCTGAAGATAAGAGAGACTGAGGGCATAAACGTCAAAAAGACTAGTAGAGATGTATCGACCAGGTCATTCATTAAACGAAGGGTAGATTGGAATCTCAAATTCATCACTGTTGAAGTTGGCAGGCTGGTCCAGCATAGATAGCACATCCTGAATCAGATCAAAGAGATAGAGAAGTTTATTTTCAGAGACAGAGAGAGGGAGGAAAAAGTGTCACAGGAAACGAGATAAGTTCAAATCACTTACAGGAAACATGTCTTGCTGGTTGCCCTGAGCCTGAGGATGCTGCTCTGTATTGCTCTGTGTGTGCTGCTGGCCTTGCCACTGAGGCCACACTGCCTCTGCTGCCCGAGAGGGGAACTGAGCCCCGGACTGGGAGCCATCTGGGAAGAAGTACAGAGGGGTGAGAGGGTGCGAGGAAGATATAAAGTGACATTCCCATGAATGTGCAAAAAACCTACCATAACCGTTGCTGTTGAGGCTGGCACGGTTATTCATTGGCTGGTAGTTTGAACCACTGGTGGGAGCGGGGGCAGCACCTGTAGGCATCTGGCCAAAAGAGTTAGATGAACCACCTCCAAATCCTCCCATGGGGGCAAACTGTGGGGACATGGTCTTTGCTGCTTGAGGAGCCACCTGCTGGTTAGAGTGGCAGGAATGAATGACTTGTGGATTGTGGTGAAAACAAAATGAAATAAAAGAGATCTTTGACTGGGATTGAAGCCAAAAACAATCATTAAATATGAAATGAAAACAACTACATTCAAAATCAGGCAAGGATTTTGTTGTGCTGCCTTACTTGGTTATTAAACTGTTGTCTAACTCCAGCTGCAGCTCCAGGCCATCCTCCTCCATGGAGGGGGCTGCCTGTATTAGGTGGAGCGACAGGGTGTGGAGCACCGTTCTGACGAGACATCTGAGCCAGCATCTGCCCTGCCGAATGAGCCGGCTGAGCCATCTGTGGAGTCATGTTGACTTGCCTGCAGACAAAATGTGACAGGAGTTAGAGGTCTGCTACCTGGATGTCACCTAGACCAGGATATAGCAGCTTCTAAACCTCGTCATGTTTGCTTACTGGAACAAGTCTTTTGAATTTAGAGTTCGTTATAGCTTTAGTCTGTCTGCTTGAAACTTAGTTCATTAAACTCTGAAGGGATCATGATCTTTTCTGATGGGATCTGTTTTCACTTATGTAGAAGGCTTTTGTTCCCTATACCCTTGATGTGGACAACAGTATGCCATGGATTCATAATTTAAGCGGTTGGGAATGCTTCCATGCACAGAGTGACCCTGCTGGCTCTGTTCTGAAAACAACCAGAGATTTAACATTTCTCTGTGACCACAAAACACAGCAAGCTGCCTTGGGGCCATCACTTTTTGTCTTAATACTGCTAGCTTTGGCAAAACTGCTGATGTGCAATGTGTAGTTTATTAGTGCAAATCTGGTTTTGCCAACCTGAGTGAGCTAAAGTCCAGGGGCTAAATTTAGTTTCAGTGTTATTGTTGTCCATGTAATTAGACACTGAACTAGTTTGCGAAGGGAGTGTTTATACAGTAAACAGAAGATTTGAATCACAATCCCATTATCTTCACATCTTAAGTATGTTGTTGTTGGCTGAATCAATGCTATCCCTGGTTAACAATATAACCCTAATGAAGTCTCATCACAAGATAACAGGATAAGAGCTGCTCGCTGCTAAGAAATCACACTGACTGACTGACTGACTGAGTGTGCTCCAGGAGTCAGAATGTGGATCTGGCTCACAGGTTAACTCGTGTATTAACATGTTAACACACAGAATGACTTCCTACCTGTATGGCTCATTGGTACGAGCAGCAGGGAAGCTGTTGGCTTGAGGGTAAATCTGTGTGGGGGGGTTGGGGGTTGAAGACAGAAGCTTGGTCTGATCTGGTGCTTGGTAGAGGGAGGGGTAGAGCTCTGGCTTTTCAAGGCTCTTGCTGTGGTCCGGCCCTGCCGCAGTCACAGGCTGCACCGGCATCTAAGAAGAATCACAAAAACAGCTCAGGGATCACAGTCTGAATCTCATAATACCACATGTAATTACATATTGTTGTACATTTCTTTAGACCACTTCAAATTGAGTCTTTTCAAATAGACAATTTTTAAGTTTCAATGTGAACTAGCAAATATGTCCAGCTGTTATTTTTTTGCTTTTATCCACACATTACAGAAAGAGTTCCACTCAATTTTAGCATGAACAGCAGGCAAGCAATAATGCAGCTAAACATATGCTAAACAAAGAATCAATAGCCTGCCACTGTTTCCACATCTGGCACGACAGTAAGAAAAACGGGTCATAATGTAGGCTTTAATTATACAATGCGTCCCAGTGTTTCTGTGTGGCCTAACCTGTGACATTGTGATTGGACCAGCCTCATAAAGACCGTCTCTGGCTCCACCCCCCTCGAGCTCGGCCTGCTGCTGCTGTAACTGCCTGAAAAGGGAAATGAGAGAAAGAGAGGGAGAAAGAGAGTTGGTCAAAAATAGCCTCATTTCCATCTCCATGCCCTCAACTACTGAATGAGAAATCCCAAACACCTGCTGACAAAGTAGCACTCGACCCGCCACCGGTAGCCATGGCAACATACAGGAGAAACTAGAAGAGGAGAGGCAGACAGTGGCACGCTTCGGGAAGGTTTGCTCTGTTATATAAATACATACCACCAACATGCTGCACCACTTGAGTTGAAAGCTTGTCTTAATAAACCTTTTTACCTCCAGCTTTGGTGATTAAACATGCTCCGTATTACACAAGAACACCATTCTTCAACACAACAGAGGAACAGAGAAAGCCAGAGAAGAAGGGAAGAATCACCAAAACTAGGAAATGAAAAAAGTGACCCAACAGTAGTCTCTCATGAAGAGTCAGCCCCTGTTCTCCCATGCAGGGGGAGGAAATCAGGCCAGGCCTGGTCTCACCTGGTGGCTACCTGCCCAGGACTGAGCACTACAGGAGGGCAGTTTGGACTGCCCTGACCCAGGGATGGGGGCAGCGAACCCCCTGGGGAGGAGATTGGAGTAAGGAGGTCCTGAGTTGAGTTTCTACTGCCCCACAATCAGAGATGGGTGCAGGGGAGAGGTGCAGGAAGAGAGTGATCAGTGCGTGGTTTATTGAAAGGGTAGTGGGGAGGGAGCAAGAGGAAGTGGGATGGAGAGTGATAGGTAAGCATTCAAACTCAGGGATCTTTCACAACAGTCACAATAGTTTCATTGTGAGCTGTATTTGATTGTGTAATCATGTTACATAATCGTTGGTATTGATAAAAATCAGAGTGTTACTCACTTGACATTGACGTTGGTGCAGATGATGTACTCAATCTCCTCTGAAAACGGGTTCTGGAAAGTGAAGGAGCTAGTCCTCATCCAGATCCACTCTCTGGTTTTGGAGCGAAACCGAAACATCACTGACAAGACCTGGCCCTTCAGTTTCACCACCTGTGGACAGTCACAATCCAGTGTCATTACAATCAGCTGCTTTAGGTCAACTTCCATATTACAGAGTCATACAGTGATATCAGGCCACATAGATACTGTGTCACGTCAAGCTCTTAAGCGTCAAGAAGGAGCCATTTCACAAGCACAAGTGATGCTTAGGTTACAATTTCTGTACAGTTAATAATTGATATGAAATAATCTGACCAAAGAAGAAGTTGACCAAGTCAGAATAACAGAACAATAATGCCAGGAGGAAAAAAAAGTGCTGCAGATTTACGAGGATATATGAAAAAGTTTGAGGTATTATCAAACATTCAGAAAGTCTTACCTGTTGAAAACTGTCTCTCAGTAAGCCCTGGTCTTCCGGGTGGGCGAGTTCCAGGATACTTTTCCCTAATAATTCCTGCGAAACACAACACATAACACATGCACCATTAACCAAGACATTAAAAGAACCCTGCAAAGGTTGTTATGGTATTCTGTCCAGCAAACAACCAGCTTCACATGTTCAGTGACATGAGTACAAACCTGTGGCTGGTAGCCGACAGCAGCCATACATCGATGGTCTACAAAAGTGAACATGCCCTGGCAGTTATGGCGTGAGATGAACTCTGCTGGAACACTGATGCTGTTGATGTCTGTGTCACCTGGGCAACAAGTCACCTGTAAGGGGGTAAAAACACAAGTGGGCTGTAACAAACCAAAATTGCTTCAGCTATGATTTATGTGGCACCAGTTCACGATAACGCTTGTATCAGTTCACTTTCAAAAACAAGCAGGTTCAGCCCACACTCATTGTTGTTCTTGTTTGATACAAAAAAAGTTTACATTTTGCATGAATCACATTACTTCATATCTGTACATGTTTGATTTGATCTTGATTAGTATATGAAATAATCAACGTATGAAAAGAGAAACTCAGGGTACTTTCTGTGCAGTCTGACTAGTAGCATTGTTTAACAGTCAGCTGCTGACAGAAAAAAAAAAGATTTTAAAACACCCCTACTCACTGTGTAAATATTCAGTATAAGCCACTTCAGATAAGATGCAGATTGGGACCATAAAACACTGCCATGTGGTAGATATTAATTTTCTTTGAAAGAGTTCACACCTCTTGCAACATTACTAAGGCTAAGACTGCTGGATTCATGTCACATATTATTGCAGTTTGTTACAGCTGCAAGCAAGCTGTTGGATAAATTGTTAAGTTTTATACAGAAGAATCTCTGGGATTTTTAGAACGCTTAAATAAAAATCTGCTACTTTCCACCATACCTGTAATCTCCCGATGGCAACTAAACAGTAGCGGCTCCCCTGAGTGTTATCTGTTTCATCATCTGTTAGTGACACTCCTAAAATGCAAACATACAACAAAAGTGTAAACATACTAGAACTGATGATAAAACGTAAACTCAGCAGTAATACAGGTCCTGGCTAGATTATGAAGGAGATTAAACATACATACAACGTAATTAAAACTCTTTGATGTTACCTGCAGGAGGCCAGGACTTGATGTATCCCGTACAGTGGACCACTACGTACTGGGGCTCGCCTTCTTTGGCTGCACCCAAACCATTTCTGAGGATTAACAAAGAGATTGTTTGAAGATTCTGCAAGTCCTACCACATTACCAATCAAAATTTAAACACTTTTTTCTTAGGCTTTTCATCATAACTCTAAAACTGTAATGCACTGGAAGGCAAAAGATGCATAAAAGAAGGTGGTTTATGGTACCTGTTTCGGTTCCTAAGGAAGTTCAGTCTGTTCATAGATATTGGCTCCACTGGACAAGAGCCACATCTGCAAATACACAAAGTTTATGACTTTGAGATTTTGTGCACCGAGACACACATATCATTGCAAAAACTGAACTGTGTAGTTGGCTAATGTCAGTCACACCTCATTCTGCAGATAAACGACCGACGGGCTCCCATACTCATTCTGGCCGATGACTGTTGTCCTTCCTTCTTTACTGTTCCTGTCTTTAGGTCCAACATCCTCCCTTCAGAGACAGAAGAGACAAACCTTTAATGAGGCAATCATTATGACTAGTATCTCCCATTTTAAAATCTGGAATGAAATGGACAAGCTCTTTTGACCACAACAAACTCAGTGTCATTAAGAATACAGAAGACCCATGTACTCATGTATGTTATGTACCTGTATTGTTATTCTCAGCAGTCGAGAGCTGCTCCCTGAGCTTTTCTGTGTCATCTGGATGAAGCTGATCATAAAGGGAGGAACCAAGCCATTCAGGCTGCGACTGGTTAAGAACCGGTGTCAGGGAGTCAGAAACATAAACAATGCGACCAGTCTCACATGACACCACAAAAAGGAAACCATCAGCTGCTTCTAGTATGAGGTGCTTCAGTTCCTGTGGACAGGGGGCACCAAAAGCAAGATGAGCAGGAATTAGAAACATCTCTTTTCCTCTTAAAATTTCACAAACTCTTTTTGATCTAATCATAAAATCTTCAGATTACCAAACAATTTAGCTCTTTATCGTTGCTTTCTGTTTTGTTGTTTTTAGTTGAGTGAACCCTAACATTGCTACATATTTATGACGATGCCAGCTGGGTATTGGCAGTTTGCTTCATCAATTATTTTTGAGGTACAAGAGGCTTATTGTAAACAATTGGCAGTCTTTGCACTTCCCCAAATTTCATTTTCAGGAATTTAAAATGTCATCAAGTCGCTGAAAGAAAATGGTACTCTGTTGAGTCACAAAGAAAAGCTATGACCAGCAACAGCAAAGTTAGTGGATCATCAAAATAGCTGCCCTTGAGCAACCATGTGAGAAAACTCTGTTTTAAACTTAAAAGGTGTTACTTTCACTTTTGTTGAACTCCATTTTAACTCAACTATGAGAGGTTCAGTGCAAATTATGACATACTTGTATGTGTCTGCTTTGACACACTTGATTGACTACTTTACCTCTTCAATACCACTTTGTCCTAATTTTAACCAAAACAGAATGTTGACATATAAAGTAGCAAATAAAATTAAATCGCATTCCCCTTCACTTCCTGCATTTCTTTCTCATACCTGGTCAGTGAGAAAGGAAGGTTTGTATGACCCATCTGCATTTGTATTTCCACTTCCTTTCAGAGACTTCATATGAGACACAGCCATTCGTAGGATGGTTAGTTTGTCAGGCTTCCGTGCTAGTGCACTGCATGTGGGCACCATGTCCGACAATTCTGTGATGTAGGCGGTCATCTTGTTCCGCCTCCGCCTCTCAATCTCACTGTGGTTTTCCCTGAAGAGAGAAAGAGGAGGAGGAGAAGGGAGGCGGAGGTGGAGAATAGGAGGGATTGATATGGGGGAACAGACGGGCAGGTGGACAACATGGAGTAGAGTTTAGAGTTAATGCTGCAATGCAAGTATGCCAACTGGAAAGGCCACGTGAGAATGAGAGAAGGTGGGAGAAATAATAGAAGTGAAAAATATAGTGTTGTCAATGATCTAGAAAAATGATCGCGAGAAAGCAAGAGAATCTGGTCTTTGAAGACCAATTGGTGTGACAAAAGAGAGCAGGTGCAGAAAGAGAAAGACCACTCGGGTGTCCTGAGAGAGGAGACAAAAGAGAAAGAGGGGAAAGTTGCTCAAAAGGAAGGTATTAACAAAGTGAATCATGTTCCCGGGTCTCATATAGCAGAGGGGTTAGTGACACAGTCAGAACACAAGGGTGGGCTGAGAGACACAACCAGCTTTCTTGGGCAAAGAGGCAAAACATTCTGACAGGCACCAAAACAGACGCACAGAGCAGCAAAATGTTCCTGAAATTTTGTGCTGTCAACAATGACAAAGTGCTGGGGTCCCAGCAGGACAGGATAGTATTTGATGAGTGCATTCAATGTTCAAATGAATACAAGCAGGAGAAGGAGCCTTCCACAGTGGTAGAGGCCATACCTGGCTAGTTTTTCCTTATCTGCAAAACTCTGATCTTCCTCCAAAAACCTGGAAATAAAACCAACCCACTAAAATACAGGCCCGAAAATTACTTCCAAATAAAAAGAAGTGTAAGTATAAAAAGACTCCCATGGGCAAGAGAGAGAGAGAGAGAGAGAGAGAGAGAGAGAAGCACTGGGGTATCGATAATATTGCTTCCCTGTTACAATAATATACCCTACGGATACATTTCTTCTCCTGATTTTATCACCTACCTGGCAAAGCGTTCTTTGTCATTGTTGGAGCCTCCTGTATCATCATCACACCTGGAGACAACAGAAAATTGTCATTTTGTTATCTCAGCAGCCTTTACTATTTGAATGCTTCATGTGACCCATCGACTTTCTTCAGGTCACAACAAACTACGGTGGCCAACAAGGGCCAAACACTCTGCAACAGCTGTAATGATGTACATATTGATAAACTTGCATTATATTCAGATACACTGCTCATTCAAACATCCAAATGCAACGGCTCAAACATGCTGCAAAGGAAACAAATGCGCAGTAAGAAGGAAAATAACTGCATTAACATCAAATGTGCGGTAAGTTCTGAAACAAAACTTAAGCAAAAAATACTGGTGCGCGCTTATCAATATGTATGTCATTTTCGCAGTTGCAGAGAGTTTGGCCCTGGTTGGCCACCATACCGACTTGAGACTAATTTACCTGAACAGCTTGCTCCCTTCATCATCATCAAAGTCTGGCCTGCAATATGGAGAAGAGAAAAGGGCCGTGTGAGCAGCTTCACACCAATATTCTCACAAGAAATTTAACCACAGCTCTTGGAAACAAAAAGTGTAGTAGTCAGCAAATACACATAATGTGTGTCTGACATTTCAGCTTCTTGTAACTGTGCAGCTGTCAGACTTACGCAGCTCTTCTTTTGTTGGTCCCTTTTGGTACAACAGCCCCTCCACTCCCTTGGGTCCCACTTGCCCCCATACCCAGATTTGGGTCTGGTAACTCTATAAATAAACACAGGCAGAGAGAGTCGTGTTGTGGCAGGGATGACAGGTGATTTCCTATTGTGCCAATAGCGCTAAAAACAGAAAGTAAGCCATCCTGACGCCAAAGTAGTAAAATAAGCATTAGACTGAAACTGCTATCAGCGCTTCAATAATAAACTGCTTGAAAAAGTCGAATAATCTTGAGTCGTGTTGACGGATTGAAGAGCTAAAACAGATCTCTAAGCTAACGATGTGGCTACATTCCGATGTGAATTGAGTGTTAAAAACAAACACATGTGAACCGAGCTGAAAAGAGCAAACTTCACTGTTGCAGTCACCTTGCATCATTAAAACAAAGTCGATCACAAAAGTGCTGTTATAGCAGTGAGATATTCGCTATTCAAGCCTATATGAGATGGTTAGCATGCCAACAATCTATTACTTATGCAATAGCCAGCTAGCCTAGCTCCGCTCTGAGCTAACTAAGTTGATGTTGTCACGCCATCCCCTGGAAAGTGTCCGCTTCAGCTTTGCATGAGAAAAACGCCCCGAAAACACAGAAAGTTGCAAAGAATAGTGCAGCTAAACTCTCATTATGACTTTCAAAGGACTTTACCTGGGTTTGAAGAGGACATGTCCGTGTGGAATAACATAAACAAACAACTTCGGCTGTGTGAAAAAAAAAAAAAAAAAATCCTCTACCCCCTCCCCTCCCCCGTGCGAGCTAACGAGAGGCTAACAAGTGCCGTGCTGGTATCGTCACGTACGCGCCTTTATTTTGTGTTACAAACGCTCAAAGCCATGACGATCACAGCCCCACGATGATCCGAAGACTAAAAACAAAACACACAGTAGGTTATCTCCTCTTGAGCTCCCCTTTCCTGTTCCCTCCCGGTTTAAACCCCTCTCTGTTTAAGATGGCGTTTGGAGCTAGCGGAGAGCGACCTGTCTACTGTTTTCTCTCCTCCTCTCTCTATTGGATACCACTAAAACCAGATACAAATGACGTGAAATGTTGGGAAATCCATGTTGTGCTCCGCCCAGCTGGTCAGAGAGGGACCTGGAGGTATATAAATCTAAAAACCCATCTCCTCAGTCTTTATTGTGCTTTTTAGGAAAACAGTAACGAATGTTTGAGCTTGAAACTATTGGGTTTAACCCTTTACGGTGTGGTGGGAAACCACTTTTTGTGTCATTTTAATTTTTTAAAAGCTTTTTTATTTTCACAACAGTTTTTTTTCCCATAGAATTGCTGAAAAATTACACGAGTGGTTCCCTGCTATGCTACTTGCATGTAAAATTGGTTATGTCAATTTTGTCCAATTATATGTGTTTCATATACATTTATAGCATCTTCTTGTCATTAAAAATTGGAATGTTAGAAAACAATATCCTGCCTACACTTTGACATATTATACTTGTGCCCACAAGTTCACCCCCCCCCAACAGAATTTCTGATTTTTTGGCCTTTTCTCAGAAAATACGAATCATAACACAATATCCTTTCAGTCACTCGTGGTTGGTGGTTGGGTGAAGACCTTTATTTAGAAAAATGAACCCCCTCCAGCAGAATTTTCTGATTTGTTGGCCTTTTCTCAGAAAGTATGAATGATGAGACAAAAACATTCTGTCACCCATGGTTAGTGGTTGGGTGAAGACATTTATTAACAAACAACTGTGTGTACTCTTTTCATCATAATCATAATGACAACAGAAACTTCAAAAATGACCCTGTTCATTTTTTATACACACGCTTATTACAAGCAAATAGATAACAGGTGAGGATGGTTGCCTTTAGTAGAAGTTCGTAGAAATTTAGTAGAAATTCCAACAAATTCATGTTGGCTTTTGTACATTTATCAGGCCAAAACCACCAGTGTTGTGTAAACTTCTTAACAGAGTCATTTTTGAAGTTTCTGTTGTCATTATGATTTGAAAAGAGTAAACTTTTTTTTTTTCAATAAATGTCTTCACTCAACCACTAACCTTGAGTGATAGAAAGGATTTTGTGATATCATTCATATTTTCTGAGAAAAGGCCAAAAAATCTGAAATTCTGTTAGGGGTGTAAACTTTTGGGCACAACTGTACATTTATAGCATCTTCATATGGTTAAAAATTGAATGTTCCAAAACAATATCCTGCCTACACTTAGACATATACCTGTCTGTGATAATTAATCAACATATACTTTGATGATAACCTAGGTAAAAAAGTCAAGATTTCTGCTTTATTCTACTCAAAGAAGAGGTGGACTTTTATGAAAAATGAGGTTTATCACACCATGTATTACAAAAGTTATTGTTAAATTTATGTCAATATGTAGGACACATTTTCTCAAAAGTGAAGAAAAAATATAGCGAAAATGTTTTATCTTGTACTTTATAAGCAATCAGAACAGATGGTGCAGAGTAAATCTGAACTCAATAGAAGGGTTAAAATATAATAACACAAGCACTAGCAAAACAAGTGCTCAGAATCAGTGGGGATCGGATCTCTTTTTGGAGCCAAAACCGCACAGAACCTATCCCCATAAAATTGAATGGTTGGATATTATCTTTTAAACTGATAAACTGGAAATTTCTCCATTAAAAGATGTACATGAAGATGGTTTGGTAAACCAACAAGACTTTAAGAACAAGCAAACATTTACCAATCAACTAAAACAAAGATTTTCTGTTCATTGCCTCAAAATGTTTGTATTAAAAAATAAAAATTGGAAGCTTCTATCTTGTAATTTTGACTCTTTAATTCATAGTTTCGGCTTTGTATTCAAAAATTTTGACTCGGTATGGGTAAAAAAAATCTCAACAAAGCCAAGTTTTCATTTCTATCTTCGTTACTGGTGGAAATGGGCTTCCATAAGTTTGGCCACTTTAGTTGGTACAGTCACGTGAGAAGCCTGAATGTTCTCCTTATGACGCTCAGCACTGCTGGCAACTGTCGTTGTTATTGAGGGTTACCGGCATGACAGGCACCAAGCTTTCTGGCTACCAACTGAAGCAGTCTTGTATTGAATGGCTTCAAATTAAACCACACAATGCTATATCGAGCTGTCAGCAAAAGTAACTCTCAACAACCAAAGCAGTAAAATGCAGTTTACAGATTTATGCAGTAGGAACAATCCCATGTTTAATTCATGTACTTAAATAATATACTGTGTATTATGCTTGCAGTCGTGATGCATGAATAAATAAAAAGTACATGAGTGCTTTCATTGTGATTCATGGTCTTTGCATTTATTATTCATAACAATACTTTGTTATTAAACAATAAAAATAACAATAATAAAAAATAATAATGTAACACTGTAATTAGGACACAGCTGTTTCTTCTGTATCACTGGGGAAGAAGGAGTTGCTGGTTGGCCCAGGTTGGTGAAAAATGAGGGGATTGTGTGATTAGGCAGAGTTTGAGAAGATAGTTATTACATAATTTTGAAGATGATGAATAAAGTGAGTGATAAATGGTACCAAGGAAGGAGGTGATACGAGTGTCTGATATAAGAAGGAGACAGGAAAGAAAACAAGATGGGCCACAAAAAGAGGATGAGAGGAGAGAGAAAGGGAGAGAGAGAGCTTCTCATACAGATAAGGCACTTAACGTACAAATAGATTTAAAGCATGAAGACATACCAGCCACACTCATTTCATGAGCTCTTCCCGAGTCTCAAAGCTCAAACACTGAACTGATGAAAATGGATGACATAATCTTTTACCCCCTAAACATCAAATAGAATACTTGTAAACCCGTTTCCTAAACAGAATCATACCTCAAATCATTCACTGAGATCATAAGTAAAATTCTAACCCAGGTTGACAAACATTACCCAGGCTACAAGGCAGTGAATCAGGGAAATCTGGTTCAGGTTTGCAAAATCTGGAAGTGGTTCATCTGTCACATTCCATTTGCTTAAGAAAAAAAACATTCCCATAAAGTAACCCACCTTCACCATGATTTTATTATGGAGTCATTGGTTTTCAGTGGGAGGCACTGCCAGTGTGACTCAAGTGGATCAACCAGCTTGAACCAAACAGGAGAGGAATAACATTCAGCTCCAACAACACTGGCAGGAAGCTGAGATTCTATTGCAGAGATACTTATTTTGGGTATTCCTGACTGCTCGAAAGCAAAGACTTATTGACAATATCACTTTTGGAAGCAGGATTTGTTATTTGTGTGTAGCTAGATTTAGAAATTAAAAGCAAGAATTTACTTGCAGTGTATCTACAAAAGTGACACCAAAGTTACTCACAAGGCAGACTTTTTGAATCAATGGCACAGGTGTCACTGAAGAGCAGAGGCACACAATCCTACTGCTTGGTATATAAGAGACAGTTTGTGCAAAGGCGGTGCAATAGCTGACATTTACGAAATTGCATAGACAGAAAATTAGGGAAATAAATGCCCCATTATCTTACTTTCATAAAACATACGTTCATTTTCTTTTGTTATTTTAGTAGGAAACAAAAAAGGGAACAACTTAAACAACACAGCATCAAAGCAGAAAGCTTTTACATGGCATTTTAACAGCCAATTATTGGCTCTAAGGCACACTGAACAAGGAAAGCTAAAGTAGAAGCAGCAACACTCCCTCCCTCCCTCTCTCCACCCACCCTCCACCCCAGCTCTTTGCTCCTCTTGATTTCCTCCCGTCTCTTCGAAATTTGGGGACTGGCATCACACTGACATGGAGACATGAACATAGTGTCTATCATCTGCTGGATCTTAGTGCCCTCTAGAAGTAAGAATGAATGTGTATGTGCAGAAGTAACAGTGTCACATTTCATCAAAAAACCTGCTGTTCTGTGTTTTAGGGAATGACATGCCCCCCTCCCTTACCCACACCCCTTTTTCTTCTTCTTCTTCTTCTCTCCCCTTCTTTCCATCCCTCTCTCTGTCATCCCTACTGAGGGATATGAGTCCTTCTTCCGTTCCTGACACCCATTTTTCCTTCACTCCATCTTGCGGTGGTTGTTGTTATGGACTGTGTGACCGTTCTGTACTGGTCCATTTTTCTTTGTGGCCTTTTTAACCCCCTCCTCTTCTTCATCTTCTTCAGATTCATCTGTTTCATCTTTGTCACTCCTTTCATCGTCGACTTTTTCCTGAATATGAACCAAAGAAAAACTGTTTTTTAAAAGAACCCCTAAGAAACATGTCCTTAATCAAGAGGACCTCCTACATGAACTCTTCTTAAGCTCTGGATACTGACAGAAAAAAAGCCAGTGACAAACAGACTTTCATTGCCAATCACAGTTGTAATACAATATTTGCTGGTTTTAAACTCTGTTCAGGCATCTTAGTAAAAACATAACTGGCTGCTGTTGATGTAAAACATCTGCATCTGCTTCTGACTTGGTATTGGAAAAACAGGCAGTTCAAGTTGCAAACAAAAGTCAGATTTCAACTACTGTAATATATCAGTGATGCCACATGCCAGAGCATAATCTTTAACAAGGAGCCCTATAAAGTGGACGCAGGAACTTTCAAACTAGACATTTTTAAATGTAAGTATACCAACAAGATCGTCAGATGAAAACTACTCGTTATACTCATCATTCTTGCATAGTGAGCTGCTATGAAGTTCAATTATGTGTTTAATGACTCAACAATCATGTGTGCTTTATGTTCTACTTTATGGATATTTACATTTGACTTGTAGTTTAAGATAGATAACATCCATTTGTAGGGCACAATGCTATAGATGCCAAGGTCACTTTCTTTGATGATTCTTACAGGATCCTGAAGTTTGCATTTATCTCTTTGTTTTCTTACATTGTTGGTGAGGAAACGAACAGCTATGCGTATGATGAGGACAGCCCAGAAGACATGTAGACACTGTAGAACCATCAAAAGGCCGTTGAAGAAGTAGTAGCCAAAGAAGGGCTCATAAATGGTCACTGGGTACACCCATGTACAATAAATTATCCTGAAACAAGACAGTGAAGATTGAAGTAGGGATATATTTCACAGAATGCAGCCAAATACATTAAAATTTCATTAAAATAAAAAAGTGTTTTAAGCATTTCATGGCTTTACCTGAATGGGAAGATGACGAGGCGTGTGATTATGAAGACTGCAGCAAATACAATGAAGATGTAATTGCAGGCATTTCGCCACCCAGCATAGTTGAACATCTTTGCAGACTTGAGGAAGAGAAAGAAATGATTCACTTGGAGAGTTGCTGATAAATAGAATGAAAACAGTTCAGTTGTATCTTGTACACAGAATTGAATCAGTCATGCCAGACTGGACTCTGTGTTTCTGTATTCTCTACCCTGGCAGCAACACCCTGAACCATCCCCTGCCATTAAGTTTACTTTTCTCTCAATAGAGTGGAGTTCTATGTTGTTTCCTGGGGTAATAAATCCACTCGGTAATTGGTCTATTCTCATATCCACTATCTTAAATTGTGGTATCCTTAAACAATCAAAGCAAAAATGTTTCTTGCTTTCCAAATTAAGTGTCTAAATCTTCTCTTGAACTCTGTAAACTTTTTTGTCTCCTTAAACGTAAAGCTAACCTGAGAGCAGTTTCGTCCACAAGGTGGCATTGTATTACCACTGTGTGTTTCCGTCAGAATTTACCCCAGCACTCATGGAATTATTTCTGGGCATAACTTAAAACATAGTGAGGATTGAGTTAGAAATAATCTTCATCTCAATTTTTAATAGTTGATCCTGACATAGAAAGAAAGTGTGAGTGATTCTTTCCCCATTCACATAGCTCACTGTTTTTGGTTGCTGGCTCATGTCTGTTGCAGATAAAGTTTTGTGTGTGTGTGTGTGTGAATTTAATGTACTGGAATGACCCCGGGGGGATTTTTACCTCCAGGAGGTAATCAGAGGAGTCGTGCACCAGCATGATGAGAGTCCCAGCACGGATGTAATTTACACACCAGGAGAAGCTGATGAGGAGGATTGTGGCTACATGATGAACAATTTGCTCCTTAAAGTCCTAAAAACACAGAGGCACAGAAAAGAGACAAAGGTATGTGTTAGCTGAAAAAGGGCACATTGTGTTATTCAAGTTTGAGTGGGTCTGGGTGCTAAGTGTTAAATCCCTCTTAGAATGCAACTTGGTCAGAGTTTTGTGTTGGAGAAACACACTGTGCCTCTTTGGCAGGACTCCCCCCACTGTGCTCAGCTGACCCAGGTTGAGCAAAGTCCAAACACTAATGCACGCGCACACACATATACACACACACACACACACACAAACACACACACATACACACACTAAAACAGGTGTAATAACAGTCTAATGTCCACTCACAGTCCAAGCAAGATGTCAAACTAAACAGAGAACACTTTCTCTCTGTTGTTTACAGCAGATCATAATGTCCCAACTCGGGTAAATGAAAACAAATTGCTGTCTATCCCAGTGAGTGCTACTCTAAAAAAATTCACTTACTTTGCGTTTCACATCAGACGCCACACTGAAAAGCAGAGAGCCGTAGAAACCCAGCTCAATCATGTAGTACCAATACTGAGATGGTAGGAGAGTCTAAAAGAAAGGGTAAAACAAAATAAATATCAAAAATTTACAGACAAGTTGTCTTATTGATCGTATTATCATGTATTCTTTCACAGGCGCCACATGCAGAATTCCTATTTCGTATGATTCAGAGTGAGAATGCAAATAATACTTACATGACTTTCACAAAAGATAGCAAACTAATAACTGTTAATATTCAAAAGAGGTGAAATTCTGCTATGTTTGATTTGGAGAGAAAATCATTTCAGCGGCTGAGCCAAGTACATTAAATGGGATTAGTATCCATTAAACATATTATCAGTGTTGTATAAAAAATGTATTAAAAAATCAACTCAATTGTGGCTAATCAGTTACCTGATCTTAAACAGGAAAGTAACACTTTCCACAACAAAAAAATGATTTATTTTGATCTCTCTCAAGAAAAGTCATTGTTTGAAGTATATTTCAATTTTTGCAGTGGGGTTGCATGAGTTACATGTCACCAATGGATGCAAGTCAGCCCCGTCACAGAAACAGCATGCAAACTGCAGACAAAGTCCAGTTTGCTACGTAAATTAGCTAATTTTGAGAAACTCAGACCCAAGTATTATGTTAGTTTTGGTGAGAATTTTTTTCAGCGCTGTTCTTTGAAGCTGGAAAACCTGTTTGTTTTTGCAACACAGATGTGTTTAATGATGTTTCAGAGAATCCAGCTGCTACACATAAAAAAATTGGTAGGGAAAAAATGGTTTGAGGTCCTATTTAAAAAGAAGTTGACTTTTAGATACCCCAAATAGTCGTTCTTGATAGCTAAGAGTCTTTAGCCTTTTTTAACTTTCTAAGCAGCTACTAGGGTGCATCAATTGTATAAAAGCATCCTGGAGACGTACCAGCACAGGAAAACCCTGCCACATCTCCTGCAGGTCATACAGCCAGGGTTTCTAGAAGAAGAGACAAGGTAAGAGGGACAGAAAAGTCATCTTGGCAATGAGTTATCATATCATCATATTTCATCAAATCACTGGTGAAAATGTTTACATTGAGACACAAAAGGAAAAGGAAGACTAGGATAAGGAGGAGGAGTGAGGGCAGTACTCACATCAATGAGGGCGGCCAGGCCAGCAATGAAAGCAAGAAGGTAAAAGGTAAATCTCCAACTGAAAGAGAACACACACACACACACAGAAACACACTTCCTACTCAGTCAATGAGGAAAAGACAATAGACACATTTTGGAGCACATGAATGCATCACAAACAAGCACACATTCACAGATGCAAATATGGAGTGCATGGAGAGAAAATAACTGGCCAAATGAAAGGTCGGGAAAAATCTGGTGAACTCTGGGGAGTCAAATCAGGACACAGACACAGGCACACACACACTAGCACACAAAGAAGGCTGTCAGGCAGTGTCCTCCCTGTTAATATCCTGTAACAGAGACAGTGGGGGGTCGTTCTCACCACAGCGTCTCGTTCAGGTGCAGAGACGAGGTTTCACACAGAAAAACATAGCAAGAAACAGAAGGAGGGAGAGGTAAAGGCAGAATAAGAAAAAAGAGCGGTAGAGGAAATAAGGCAGAGACACAGAGAGCCTGTTGTGTGCACATTAACAATAGAATGATTGAGAACAGAAATGCTGTAACACGCACAGTGAAAGACACGCCACAAACGGCGAGCGACAAACATGCAGCCACATGCACATCCGCACAGATCAACACCAGCATCAAATGCAACATCAGTTCAATGTCAAATGTAGTCATGTCACACAAACATCTGAAGCACACATACACCTGCCTGATCTATCTGTTTAATGTGAAGAGAGCTGAAGGTAAATTTCACCAAAATCTTAAAAAAAAAAAAATTGAGCAATATCTTCACAGTTTCAACTTTCCCCAAAAACAATCATCAGGGGCTGATACCTTGACCAAGTCGTACCTGATGTCCACCTGTTAGCAGTGGTCACTATACACCTCTTCTGTATGTTTTCACAGGCTTGGCTGAATGATGTAATATCATTTATTTACATTAGTAATTATGTAGCAGGTATCATCTCCAGAGGGAAGTGTATCATGGTTTGCAAGCAGCTTTCTGGCAAGAAGTACCTGATCAAAAAGTTCTCATTTTAATGGTCTCTGTATTGTTATTGTGGATATAATGGTAAAAGAAAACAGAGGAAAACATCCAAAAAAGAGAGAGAGAGAAAGACGATTTAGGAGGCACAGTTTAGGTTTGCTTTTAGTCTTTATCAAAGACTTGATTGCGCTTTGAAGTTGTAGAAAGTTTCAGGAGCAACAATTATTCCATAATTTTGCTTTATCATGTTCAAAAATGTTTGGAAATAAAATTAATTCCACACTATTATTTCCAAGAACAAAGGACTTTCCTTTTCAACTAAAATTAAGCTCTATACATTCAATCCAATTATTTATTCCAAACAAACCAGCACCAAAGAAGAGTGCTCAAACTGCTGTGTGTTTTATTTAAGTGAACTGACCCTTTAAGCTATATGAAAAGCTCCATATGATGTGTTGACAAACATAAACAATGGCCCCAACAATGAAGTAGTGATGACAGTCACATGGCTTTAGGGAAATATTATGTACAGTAGGCTGGACTCATTATAAAAACAGATCACCTTCTATGTGTGTCTTTTACATATTTATTACTGTGTGTACTGGGCTCATACTAACAGCATAAAGCTAGAAGTGAATGTTTGATTTTTTTTTTTTGTTTAACATATTTCCAGTTACTGGGACACAGCATGAGTCCTGCCAGCTGGCACTAGCTTGTTTCAGCAGCTGTGTATTATCAGGTTAACATGCTGTTAGTTTAGCCTTTGCCATGTGTGACAATAACCAACAGTGGTGACAGAGCCCGTGTAGCTAAGGCCTTGGTGCTAATGAGAATGTGAATGGTTGGATCTGCGTGCGTGCAAAAGGAATAAAGGCTGAGGGCATGGTAGCAGGGAAGTGGCATTGTAATGAGTGCATGTTAAAAATAGGGGGCTGCTTTTGCCCTCAGAAATGTGTTTATATAGCCCTCGGAATGCAAAGGGTGTTCAGCTGTTTTGACCTGCTCCGTAGCTCTATATAAGTCAGTGCATGTACAGTAACAGTATGTGAGTGAGTGTGTATGCATTTGTACCTGGCCTCTCGAAACTTTTTGAGCAAACTCGGCCTGTCTTGGTTCCTTCGCCTCCTGAACCATCGCTGCACTTGTCTTTCCGAGGAGCCGGTCTGCTTGCTGAGACTAGCTATAGATGTCTGAAATCAGCAAAAAGACACATGGTTTAAGAATCTAACTTCCTGAAACTACTCCATCTTTTTCACAGTGTGAGGTTGTTCACAAACTTGTACCTGTGTAGGGTTTTTGGTAATGTTGCAGTAGTAGGATTCCAGTGTGGGGTTGTGGGGGGCTTTGAGCCGTACAGTCTCTTTTACCCCAAGTAGAGAAGCAAGGGGTGTGGCCACCGTCCTGCAATTAAACAAAAATAAAGATGACATTTTAAAAAAAGATATAATTAAAGACGCTTCTGAAGCAGAGGCTTTGTTGCCTTTATGGGTCCTGTTCATACAAAAGTCCTCTGCTTTTTATTGAAGGGGAAAAACCTGTCAGAGTGTAACTTTTAATGGATTCCCTTTTCAAAATATAAGATCAATAAAAGAAGGACTGTGATTCATGCTTAAATGCCTTACTAAAGTTTTCAAGCCTCTACTTTCCCACTCTGCGGCTTGATGGGAGATGGGAATGAAAACTGATAGATAATGAGAAAATCTTCTTGGAATTGGCATTAAAGCACAGGTGGACTCTCACGGTTGTCTGATTTCTAAAAGATTAATCACTGAAAACAAGAATATTCTAGTTTTTTGAGCAATAAATGGGTCACTGGAAAGGTTGGAGTTCTGGTGATTATAGTCCAGGGCACAGAAGAGGGAAATCCAGACATTTTTAAGGGTTTGATCAAGAGATGGAACTGCATTTTGGGGGACAATATCTTTCAAAACTTCAGCAAATAGAGAAAATGCAAAAAATGACAAATATTATATCTCTTGAAGCTTAAGACTAACTAGCCAACTTATAGAAATGGCACATACATGCTGTAAAAAAGTGTAAGAAACAGACTGACCTTTCAAATATCTGACGGATGATGAGGAATGCAAGTGCAATGGGAAGCGCCACCCACAAATCGCAGGCTTTTGCGTAAACTCGTCCATCCCGATCCTCCAGGTCAGCCCAGCCCAGGCCCTTAGGAAACCACAGCCGCTCCTGCCAGAACCACTCGCTTAGACCCAACAGCATCCTGCAACACATGAAAGCCAGGGGTCAGCATCAACTTGATCAGTTAATTTGATGGAGGCAGAGTCCAAACCCTGAAGAACATACGGGGTTAAGAGACTCTGGCATGTATAGGCGCTAGAGTCTGCAGCTACACAGGCATGGCTGTGTGTACAGGACGACGTCTGTGATTAAAACTTCATGGTACCATGTAATTAAGCGAAGATGTCTCCGTCTTACTGAAAACTTCACTGAATGTGTTCCTAATGCATTAAACAGAGCACCAGCTGCATGCAGGGAGCTCAGGAGGCCCAGGCAAGGGAGGAGCAATCAGAGCAACAACTGAATTTTAACCTTTCACCACCACTATAGCTCCCCAGAACAACCAGCAGCTGCAAGAGTTTAATATGGACAGTACAGAGATGAATACTTCTGCTGCTGAGAAGAGGGAGTGGCCTTAAAGAGGCAGTGAGGGAGAAGTATCCTCAGAAGGGATATGAGTCATGATTGGTCCATATGTGCAGAACAGCGGGGGCGCCCCCACACACACACCATCTCTGGAGTCCCCTTGTGGATCTACAGTAACTCCCCTTCCCGCTCAGTGCAGCCGTAAATGTCTGAGCTCTGAAACTGCTTAACTTTCACTCCCATCCCCGCCCTGCTGCTCCCTGCCAATAATCGAGAAGGATTCCCCCTTTGGCCCAGAGCGCCAAAGCTGTGTGTAATGCTTCCTCTCCTTCAGCTATATTCAAAATAACAGCTGAAACTGGTGGTGGACGTTCTTCATGCAGAGGATTTGCAAAAATACAACACAGACTTATTATTTATAAAGGCTTTCATGCCTTTACTTAGAGATACGACTGTTGACAGCGGAAGAAAGTGGACATTAAAGTGAAATGGAGGCTGAAAACTGACTTATTATACATTGCCTGACCAAAACAGAAAAAGTTGCAACCAAAAAAAAACTTTGTCACACACTCCAATATTTTGTTGGACTGCCTTTAGCTTAGATAAGCTTAGATAAGCAACCCTAGATCTTACAGGCTTGTACGGTAGGCCTAGGCACAAAGAGTGCATCACTTCACCTGCCTCTCTTTTTACCCTGATGCGCCCATCACTCTGGAATAGAGTAAAGCTGAACTCATCAGACCTCATGACCTTCTTCCATTCTTCCAGAGTCCAATCTTTATGCTCTCTACCAAACTGAAGCCTTTTTCCTGGTCAGCCTTACTGATCAGTGGTTTTCCTAGGGCTCCACAGCTGTTCAATCCCATTCTCTTGAGTTCCCTTTGAATTACGTGTATGAAAATGCTCTTACTTTCACTATTAAACTGAGTCTACTGTTGTTTTTCTTCGATTTGATTTGGTCGAATGTTTAAGTGATCACCCATCCCGATCATTCAGGATTTTTTTCCAACCACATTTCTTCCCGGAGGATGATGGCTCACCACCAACCTTCCAGTTTTTGATAATGCTCCATTTTTTGTAGTTTCTGCAATTTCTTTAGATGTTTTCTCTGCTTGATGCATGCCAATGATTTGACCCTTCTTAAACAGACTAACTGCATCAGGTGGGGTTAAATAACCTGTTATCAGTCAAAAGATAATCCACCATGCAGTAATTATCAAATAAGAAGCTTGTACCAATTTGCTTAGTTAAATCCAGGTGGCCACTTCCTTTGTTTTGGCCAAGCTGTATATAACATTTAAAAACACCTGTTTTTGCAGTGTGACATAAAGCACCTAATCTTAAACCTACTCACAGGCAGGGTTGGCAGGAATATGAATTAACACACAAACAATAAGTCCCTTGATGTTAGTGGTGTTTTTTGCTTTTTGTAGGACACACTGAGGCATCAGCATTAATTTGAGTCTGTTAAAATTCCACACGGGAGCTTTAAGTCAACCCTAAAGGTGAAACACATGGCTGCTGGTTGCACCCTCTGACACTGTCCATGAGTCGTGTCATGGTTGAGTAAGTTGCTTGTTTTCCACATCATGTCATGTTAGTCATGGCCCCTGTTTCCTGTTGCAACAGCACTGCTGACTGGGCTCCCCTCTCCTTTCTCTTTTTCTCTGTCTCTCTTTTTCCCTGCTCAGGTAGTAGTGGTTGGGAAGTGGTGACACATTTTTTCCCCATCATTTTGCCAGCCTTTCTTGTTCAGCAGCACTTCATTGCACTCTTCCCTCGAGTGTCCGGACTAATCTTGCTGAATAACATGTTTGTGTGCAGGCCGGATCCATAAAGAGCAGAGTAATCACACCAAAAACAGATAACAAATAAATGAGTCTCTGAGGAAAAATAAGGATGGTACAAAGGGCAAAAGTGCTGAGAGAGGCTGCATACATGGGTAATAAATGATTCCTAATAATAACCACAGCCTATTTTAAGCGGTTAATAAGTGCCTCCTCTACCAAAAACTTATTTTTTACCTCCCCACAATGATTTCTATCTTTAAGTTGAATTTTCATTGGCTGTAATGGGCATTAACACACACATGCATCCACCAAAATACAACTGGAGTACTTGGAACTTAAAATCTCGGCATCTGTCTTTCCTGTTGTGTTGGGAAGTTCAGAAGATAAATTTAGGCTGACACCAGAAGATCTCACAGTGAATTCAGCAAGTTAAAGCTCTTGTCCCCACACATCTTTTCCAACACCACATCCCATTGGTCCACAATATCACATGACCAGACTCTGACCATTCCAGAGGTCCAATAAAAATAGAGGATGCCTCTGCTAAGGGAGGGAGAAAAGGAAGTTCTCTGACTGTCTGCTTTACTAAGAATATACATTGGAGGGATGTGGTGATTGTTAACAGGGACCCAGGTCCAGCCTCAGTGAACCGCTCCAGATGTTTCTGACATGCCTATATGCTGAGTTTACTGTCTCATGATGCACTTTGTTGAAAATGGGTGAAATGAGGCCTCAACCTCAGAGGAAAAACCTAAACGGACCAGACTGGAACCTGGTACAGAGTCCAGGAATATCTGAAGAATGTAAACACACTGCCACCGTGCAGAGGGAGTGCTCCACTCAGACTCAGTGCATGAAAACATCTAATGCAGTTTTTTTAGGCCAATAAGACTTTCTTTATCTCACTGATAGAGCATGAGTCGACAAGAGGAACAAAAGTCACGAGACAGAAGCAACATGCTGACTGTGAGTCACTCAAAACTCATCATCTATGTGTGTATAACTTTTTATGCGTCTACTGGTGGAATCATTCAAACCAAAACTGTTCAACAAAAATTAAAGGTTTTATCAGTCTGAGATAAACAGCCTATCTACTACTGTTGATGTGACATGAGGTCAAAAGACACTAGAACAAATGTGTCAGGCTGACTCAGACAGATAAGTCAGCAGCCCTTGATTGTTACGTGGCATTAAACGTTACAAGAGCTCATATTAGGTTTCATGCTGAAGGAACAGTAATGTGATTGTAATGAAAATGAGCTCTTACAGATTTTAATATCCTTGGATATTGTGCTTCCAATAATACTTTCACTTTATGTATGTAATCATAATCTGAACTAGATTATGTCATATTCGTTATGTTGTGTGTTGTTTTCTTCTTGTGGCACTTATTGGAGAGATCTTGATCTCAATGGGCTATCTATAAAAATATAAAAACATCTTTTTTTTTGAGGTAAGACAGTGACCAAAAACACCATTCGATTTCCGTGCCAAAGCTGAGTAACATTTCATCATCAGTATCACGAGTTTTGAAACAGTAGCCGGTTATCAGTCGGACATATTGATTTAGTACATATAGTATTTAGCTCATAATGGCACTGCTGTAATAATCTCTTAATCATGCAGTCTGTTGCTGATATGGTGGTGAGGTTTTCCCAAGCCACAATAAAACAGCTATAAACCTGCAATCATGTGCTCATTCAACCACTAAATTTGTTTGTTTAGTCAATTACTTAAGATTTTGTATCAAGTGTTTGTAAAAGTCACTCCAATGGATTTAAATGATATAATAGGTCAGCTTTTCTCTAACAGAGCTGCCTCTAGACAAGGTAAATATCATCAGTGTAGTATGTGTTGATTCATTCATTTTCTGCCTCTTATCAAGTTCAGGGTCGCAGGTGGTTGAAGCCTATCCCGGCTGTCTTGGGGTGAGAGGCGGGGCACACCCTGGACTGTTCACCAGTCAATCACATGGCTGACACAGAGAGATCGACAACTTTTCACGCACACACTTGCACCTACGAGCAATTTAGAATCACTAGTTAACTGATGAGCATGTTTTCAGACTGTTGGAGGAAGCTGGACAGAACCCACGTATGCACAGGAACAACATGCATACTGTACACAGAAAAGCCCACCTTGTTCAAACCAGGATTCAAATTGGTGACCTTCTAACTGTGTTGCACCCACCTTGCAGCCTTTTTACATGTTACATATTTTAATTTCTATTTAGTGAAGCATAAGGGGGAGTGATTATATTTGGGTTAAGATTGATGGTCAAATATGTGTAACTGTTCAGACAGGTCAAATATTTTTTAAGTTGAATCATTCCACTTTTTTCCCTACAATTTTGGACAAAAAAACCCAAATAATTAAGCTGGGTGAAACTGACATGTATAGTAGAATTCATTATTACTTTGCATTGATGCAAAGTTGTGGCTCCACCAAACTCAAATGAAACAGTTATTTACAGTAGAAGTATTCATAGAGTCAATGTTCTGTACTGTCATCCTGTCTTGTGGTTCCACGTGCAGCCAAAGTTAGCAGACCACAGAAACAACCTGATAAAAATCCTGAGGCACATACTGTGGGATAAAGTTGCAGTGTGTTCAGGAGGCTGACATGCTTTCTACAAATGGTCCATTAGTTGTAACTCATGTCATGCATAGGGAATTTCAAGCCAGAGGGTTCTAGGGGTGACTCACACTCATCCTTCACATTTCATAAATTCCTGTGGACTTAAGTTTGATTGGAAAAAAAAAGCTTGGAGTAATTTTATTAAAGTTCAAGATACAGTCGTTGAGAAAGCTCAGTGACTTCAGGAAATTATGCACTGCAAGTAAGAGAAAATGTAAAACCACCCCAAGGGCAGACGGCCAGTCTGTGGTCTGCTTCATCAGTGTTATCCATGTTTTAGATAGAGATCACAAGAAAGTCAGCTTCAATACCTTTGACACTGATCTGCAGCCTCAATGAATTATTGATGAGAAGATTCAATCAGTCGGCACGCTGATTTAAATAGGTCCTTTCAAGAGGTGTGAGGGTAATATTGTCATGCTGATTCTCTTCAGACGTGATGTTGGATCATGCTGCCCTTTAAGTACTGTTACCTTGGCCTGGGGAATCAGACCAGGCCCTGGACACATGTGAGGCTATTCTTCTTGTTGAGTGGAAGCTCTAAGGGGGAGTGATCTTCAAAGATAACAGAGCAGATGAACTGCTGAACTAAGTCAGAGCTTCAAATGTTGGGGCTGAAAAAGGAGGAGATTTATTGATTTGCTGAAGATTGCTTGTGTTTTTTTGATTCAGTTCAAGGTCAAATAAACAATAAACCAACAGATTGAAGATTTGTATCACATCTTCTACAATTTTTCTTGAACTTCACTCATTAATCACATAATGTTTCATCTGGATGATACAGCCGTGGTTATGTTTCCCATCGCTTTCTTTATTCATGTGAACTCTATCCCAGCGACAAATTCTCACATCTAATATCTGAAAGCACAACATTCTTTGTAAATGTGTTTAGTAAATAAAAATAAAGCACTTTGTAAGGCTTTAATGCTGCTTTCTCAATGCTGTCTTAATGGTGAGCTTGAAACAAAACTATCCAGTCTCTCATGCCCATATACCGCTGTTTTCATATCATAGATTTCCATTTCCATATGGACATCTTTTCACGATCATGCAAATAAAAGTTATGTAGAAAAAAATGAAGAATATAGCAACAATTGCTCTTAAGTCTGGGTTCCCTTTCTGTCAGTCTCTTTGTTTCTTGTACCTGTGTTAAGTAAGGTTGGGTGCAGAGTTGAACCAGCCGAAACACAAAGTAAAACCCACCTACCCCACTAAAAACCAACCCAAATCTCAACCTCTTAAGAAACTCATGTCAAAAACCCAATGGTACTACCAAAGACTTGGCACACAAACAGACAATTGTTAGTTTGAGGTGCCCCATCTTTTATATTATGCTTGGATTTCGGTGCTAGAATACTTACAATTAGCCTTGAAGTTATACTGTGGGTCAGGGGCAACCTAAGATTCAAGTTCAAGATCAGTCCTCCATTTCTTTCTGTATACTTTTTGTATTTTCCAAACTTTGACACAATGCAGTGTCTGAACGCCAAGTCCTAACTAGGACAGGCCTTCAGGCCAACACTCCTCAATGTAACTTGGTTGAACTCGGTTTGGGGTGCTTACAATTGGCAGTGATCAATACAATTGTACAGTGACTTTTGTTTAAAGAATGACTGTTTTTGATCAGTGATGTCAAGTTGGATTGATTTGCTCTGTCAAAAAACTAATGTTAAGAGTGAAACAGTTTACTGAAATCTGTAGGTTTCATTTATTTAATGGCAACTACTTTGTTGATATTTTCCCCAGAATATTTTCTATAGACCTGCTAAATGGTGTGAAAATCTCAACATGTTCAGAAGAAGCCCAATTGGGCGGAAACCAGCCCAATCTGGCAACACCGCTCGGATGTCACTCTCATTGGGAGGAAAATGTTAGCTTCGATGTAGCTACCCCCTAAAACAGAGCAACGGAAAAGCTAAGTGGAGACCACAATGGGTGTCCCAAAACCCCCAACACTGGCGAATACAAACAAAAATGACGTAATCTGGTAAACTAAAGATAATACCCAAGCTATCATTCTTCTTCACAATACTGTTTGTTTTCATGGCCTGTAGATGAGTTGTAACAGTGATAATGTGGCATAATCCGTTGCTAGTTAGCAAACTTCTGAAACCGACCCACAATTGGGCCACGCGCCAGCCAGCCCTCGTGTATTCATCTCAGACAGCAAATTATGAGACATTTTGAGGAAATAGCGCATAATTGAAGACCAGGCCGTCATTTTAAGGCTCTTCTGCCCTTTAAGCCCCTGAGGTCGCCCCTTCTATTTAATTAACTGATTCCTATATGAATGCGTAATGACGTCCGAGCGAAGGATGCGGAGCGTGCGCCCCCCCTCACACGCACAAAAGCAAATAACGTCTACTTGCTGAGATGAAAGTGAAACAGTACTTACTTTGGTGTTTTTATCCTCGAAGTGTGTCGTGAAATGTGGCCTGCAAACACAGACAAATCTTCCCAACAAAGGCGTCCTGGTCCCACCTAGCGAGCTAGCATAGGAAAAAACCTAATAACGGTCCCGCTGAGTGTCAGTGTGTCCAGCCCGGGCTCAGTCAGTCAGTGAGTCTCCAACTTTAGTTTCCTGGCTGAGTTTTACATGTTTCCATCAAACACAAAGTTAGTTTTTCTTCAAAGACATACATTTGTGAGGAGTGAAAACAAAAAAAGTGGCTACAAACGGGAGACTGTGTGAGATGCTGCAATGCGACCCGCAGCTTTTCTCTCAGCAAATGTTCGGCTGTTTTCTCCCTCTCTCCGTGTCCCAGGGATTTTCTCCCCCCCTCCTCCAGTATCCGGGGAGTCAGCGGGGTCTGTGAGGACGTCTGGCCGGGCAGAGGCGGAGGTCGGGCCGGCACGAGAGCGGACTAAGAGGAGCAGACAGAGGGAGGAGTGAGGGGATAACGGAGAGGGAGGGACGCAGATGACGTTCAAGCACATGAGACAACATTTGGCCGACACTCACTGACACACATCCGCATTTTCTTTCCGCTCGGGGAAAAAGTTTCATCCTACTCTCGGATGAGAAACGGGTTAATGGGTGCCAGACCCACGTTTTCTAACTTGTCTGACCTTTGATCACACAGTTATTCTTCTCACACAGTGTGCCAGCTATGACAATATTGTCTTTTGTCACACTGATTGTTGTCAGAGGTGTAATTGTTGTTTTTAATTTGCTATAAAATGATATTTAATTCTACATATTCTGGAGTTTTTACGACTATCTTTTATTCTCTTATTGCATTTTTCATTCTTCTTTCTTTCCTTTTAACTGCTGTAACAACAAAAAAAAAAGGTAATACAACGTGGGTTCAATAAAATGATATTTGATCTTATTTTCTTCAAGACAAGATGATAAGCTTTCTCATGATCTTGTCTGTATCCTTCTTCTCACAGGACTTTTGGCCCAGTATCTCAGGGGCTGACCTTTGGCATAAATGGCACATCCACTAATTTTGTGTGGATGGTAAAAGAGAGCTCATCATGAATTTTATTCAGCGTCCTAAACCATTAACCTCTTGAGACCCTTGCTTTTGTCTGGTGTGCATTTTCTATTTCTCCTTGCTATTTGGAATCAGCAAAACCTGATAAACTATAATCACTAAACTTGGTCTTTGTATGAGAAGTTTGGTTATCAGTGTTATGAGTTTGCCATGAGTTATTAATTATCAGTGGTATTGAAGTTAAACATGTTGTTCCTTTCACTAAAATGGGTTTAATGTTGCACTATCACCAACAGATGATGTGGGCAGTGCCCCTAAATGTGTCTGATAGGTCAAAGTTTTAAAAAAATGAAGCATCATGGGACTGAGAAGCAGAAATACAAAGGGGCTGAAGACAAATAAAACCATATTTATCTTACTACCCAACAGGGGCTTATGTTTCTTGCTCTTTGTCCTGCTGTAGCCCAGTTCATCTGTGTAATATTTTTGAGGCGGGCGACCTGAACTTTGAACACCCATCAGGGACACTGACAAAGTCTTGTTATCTCTGACCTAGTGAACCCGTTTTTGTGAGGGAACAAATAGATTACCTACCAATGTCAACCAGAGGTGCTCAGGTGTGAAAACATTCAGTACATGTGAAATGAAATGTAAAAGGCAAGCTGATTTCTTTGAAAATAATATTTGTAATGCAGTTCCCCATGTTATTACTGTTATTCTAATAAAACAGACACAGAGAGTCATATGTCTTTCATTTTGTCCTATTACAACAAAACAAGCCGTCCTTTGATGCAGGCCAAAAGTCTCAGTCACTTCCGTTCTGTCGAACTGTTAGTCCCAAAGAGAAACAATTCCCTGAAAATAGTCATACTGCGCTTTTGAGGCAAATACGAGCAAGGGCAGTGAAGCTGCAGCTGTTCCTCCCAAGGTTGGTTAATAGCCTTTCAGAATCATGCTTGAGTTTTAATGAATCTTGAAACATAATACATAAAACCATATAAGGTACATCATATAAAACTAAAGCTATATATATAACTCTGCCCCTGATAATGACCTGATCATTGTTTTTTTAGTAACTGATGAATAAGGACTATGAAAGGGTTAGAAAACCAGAGGGTCAAGAAAGATAAATAAAATACAATTCATAAGCTGAGTTTTTGTAAGCTGTCAATCTGATTTATCCATTTCAAATTGACCTCTATTAGTTCTATTCTATAAATGGAAGTACAGTGTTTACCTGTTACAACAACTGCACATGAATTCAAATAAGTGTTCTCACTTAAGCCAAAAATTAAATAACACTTTAAAAAGTTGTGCAGAAAAAGATGTGCAAGTTGTTTCTTATGCATTTGTTATTTTTCAAATGTTATATTATGGAGTCGTAGAGCTTAGTTATTTTGTATCTCTGTTCATATGTTTAAAGGAAATAATAATAACGGATACCCTCCCAGAGGGGGTATATCACATTATTGGCCTAAGGGTGGAGGGTTCATCCTCAAAGATAAAAGAAATAGAGCATTTAATTCTACAGATAAATAAACAGCCTACTCCCAAAAACCAAAACAGCAGATAACAGGCTTGGCACACTGGCTTCATTCACTACTGACACTCCCTCTGTCGGCTCCCCCTCCTGGTCAGTGGAAGCATTTTCTGATTCAATTCTTTTTCATGTCTCCGTAGTCCAGGGTTCTGGGTCAGAGTATTGTTAAAAAAATAAATTATAAAATCACACAACTACTAGAACAACAATCATACAAAAACAAGCATACTTGATAAACCACATTCAGACATTTCGTATGATACTTTTTATTTTAACTTAAAAAGAGAGTGGATCAAAAACAGGATTCAATAAATTAGAAATAAATATAATTGCTGTAATAATTAATACATACATTATAATTACTCGATTGCAAGAGTCTGACAGAAACAGGCCCTCAAAAGGTTTTTCTCTAGAAAATTCTAAAATCAAAATATTGCAACCCACTCAAACCCCTTCTCCCAATAAACAAAATAATTGATAAATTAGTAAATAAATAAAAAATAGCTCAAATATTAAAACCTCCCGAATAAAAGTGCAATCCCCCCACCCCCAAGTTTCACCTAAAATCTAAGTAGAAATTCAAAATAGGTTAGTGATTTCCCATTTTACAATTTGGAATGTAATATCCCTTTATGAGGATGATGATGTTACTAGTGGTAATAATAATAATAATAATAATGATAATAATAATAATAATAATAACAATTATGTCGCTGTGTCTTGTCCAGTGTTTATCTAAAGTAGTATTCTTTTTGCATTTTTTCTTGTTTTTTAAATGCTGCTCTTTGTAAACTAAATTATTTACAGGTCGTTAGGATTTTCTCCAAAGTCTCTCTAACCTACTCATTTAGTCATCTTTTTTGTACTTTCTTTCTTTTTTTTATTATGAAACATCGGCCCCTTTATATTTGTCATGTAATAGACATGGTATAGACATGTTAAAGTCTATTGTAGTGATATATCAGCAATTTTCATCAGTACCCTCCATACATGCTTGGTCCGAGTCGTCTCAACTGTACTAAACACCCTGTTGGCAAACTGCACACAGGCCATGGTCACACCAAGCTCTCGGCTGTTTATGCAAGATTACTGACTCGTGTGAACTGTGTGTATTTGTGTTTGTGTGTGTGTGTGTGTGTGTGTGTTTGTGCGTTTTATCTACATTTGTATACCAGCCATGTACCGCTTGAGCTTCAGTGTTGAGAGTGCATTGTATTGTGTGTATCAGTGTGTGTGTTTGGTTGCACTCCCCGGATGCCCCTAGGTAGCAGACAGTCTGAAAGCACTATGAACCCTGGGATTCCACCTCAGCTGGACTCTGAAAGATCACCTGTGAAGGGAGGGAGAGTTGGTAGAAAGAGAGAGAAGAGAGAGAAAGAAGGAGGGACAGAGGAGGAGGGAGGATATGTTAGAGAGCAAAGATATGAACACAACAGAGCTCCATGTGTGTCATCTGGCCAAACATGCCCCTCCCCTTAAAAACTCCTGTCGATTTAAACTCCTCTCATTGTCTTGCTGCACACTGCAGCTTGGGATGCCCCTAACTCATCTGTTTTTTTTCAGTTTCATCTTGGTGAGTTAAACAAGAAGGCATCATTCACATTTGGGAAGCTTGTCTCTCAACAGCAATAAATCATGGTGCTTGAACACATACACACACAGTGTCTGTATCATGCAACTCAATACAGTGAAAATCCATTATTCATGGTCCCTTGTGTGTGATTGGAAGTGTGAGTCTGGAGGTTTGCATGTGTGCTTTTTAAAGCCTTGATATCTGCATCTATGTGTGTGTGTGAATTCATCAGCGTGTGCTGCCCTTGTGTGCCTTTGATCATGGCAAGCAAACACTACTACCGACATGCATCACTCTCTGGCATTAGCAGTATAGAAATTCTGGGTGATTAACTTAATCTGACTGACAGAAGTTTAAAGTGATCAAATAATAATAGATTGGTGTAACAAACATTACAGAACAACTTGGTATCCACAAGGATTTGTTATGTAAAAGTTTGCCTGGAAATAGAAACAAAATCCTTTATTTATAATGTGTGCTGCCATGTGACGATGCATCCACACATCGACCTGACAGTAGCTACACACCACTTCCTCTTTAGCAAAGGTTAGGGTTTGTGGAGGATTGAATTTACCTCAAACTAAAGAGATAATCTGTTCTCTCTATGTGTTACATTTCTCCCAGAATTCCTATAGTTGAAGGCTGTTCTCCAATAAGCAAGAGGCACTTGTTTTTCCACCATAACACCACATACCCTTTACCTCAAAACACGAGCTAGTGGGACAGAGAAAGGAGGGTGGGATGAAGAGAAGTGAAGAATTTGACAGAAAAAGAAGGGGGACTGAAGTAAGAGGAGACTGGGAAATTAGAAGAGAAGGAAGAGGAAGGGAGTAGGGGGAGAAGGGAAAAACACCACAAAAGCAGTGATAGAGGTTGGAAAAAAAATAACTCAGAGGAAGAGAAACACAGGAGCAAAAAACTAAAGTGCCACATCCAACAGTATATTAAATCAGAATCCAGGAATATAAAACTCAGCCTATCAGAGTACAGCTCAACGAAATACATGCTCACCCAAAAATTGTGTGCTTCTGTCATTACGCTTGGGTGGTCTTTTCTGTGTCTCTCTGTTCTAACCATATTTAAATCAAAATCATTCATGGGCTCTTGTCCAACACGGCCTGACGTTGTTATATGGAGCATCAAATCATTTTAAAAACTTTTCCATCACATTAAATGTCATACATATGCTGCAGTATACACCTCTCCACCAGTTCACTATGGAAACCTCTGGATAACCTCTTTATTCAGACCAGTACAACAGTAATTATGATGCCCTCCTGTATTACACACTACCCGTGTAACACAGACACATATGTACACATAGATGCCCACGCTCACTACTTTACCCAAACAATTTGATCAAATAATAATGACACCAAACAGAACACTACAGAAACTGATCAAAAACAAAGCTGCAAAAAAGAAACGAGCGTTGCTACAGAATTGATCAGATTACTGTACATTGATTAAGTGTATCAAATATCCAATTTAATCAATTGATTCTGAGGACAGTCCTGGCTATTGACAGTTATTGATCAGTATGTGCACAGGTCAATACAAAATAAAGTCACAATGCACCAAACACAGTCTGTGGTCACTACAGCAACAGGACATGCAGGTCAACGCATGGCTGGTTGCTCGAGGTGACAGAACAAAAATTGCCAAGGGCAACCAACACAGGCAATCAATCGCCACAGCAACCCAAACACAGGCCAACCAATCAACTTACAACAATGCGAGAGGAAGGGGGGGTCGGGGCTTTATCAGTCACTAGGCAACCATTGCCATAGCGATGGGGTCCTCGAGAATTATGATTGGACGGAAGGATCTTGGGTGAGGTAAGTTGCCGTTTCAGGAAAAGATCAAAACAGCAGGAAAGAAAATAAATAAGATTGTGAAAGAAAATAAAAAGGAAAACAATATTTTAGTATTTTTTTTCCTGAGTGGTTGAAGTTGTATCATATGAGTAACCCAAGTTAAATTCACTGTTGTCATGTTTAGCTTTTTCTTTTTAATGTTGTACCATTAATTAGCATTGAAGTGTAGCACCTAATGCTACCTTTTGTTCTCATCAGGCTAATTTCATCTTCCTGATCCCCTTGCATACAACACCATACTTCTCTAAATGCCCTGTCTCTTACCACCTGCTCACCACCCTCTCACCTCTATTTTGTTTCTTCTTCCTCCTCTCAGTTGTCACTCAGTATGGGCGGTTGGCATCTTTGGGCCTTTTGAGCTGCACTTTCAGTCTCTTCATACCAATCTGGAAGCCGTTCATGGCCTGAATGGCAGCTTGAGCACTGGCTGGGTTGTCAAAACTTACAAATCCTGAAGAGATAGAGAGAGAAAAAAGAAAGTTAATCTATTATTTTAAACAAGACCTTCACTCTACACAGGCCCTTTGTCTTGGTGTACCAAAGGCACATTAATTCAACTGACGCAATATCTTAGCCTTCACAAAGTCACCCCGTGTGTTTTTGTCTCATCCTGTCGTTTATCCAATACGTCTGCTCTCTCCTTCTTTCCCCCCTTCTCCCACTGTCTGCATGTCTCACCGAAGCATTTGCTCTGGTTGGTGGCTCGGTCAACAAACACCTTCGCCGAAATGACATTGCCAAAGGGCAGGAACATCTGCAGCATTTCAGAATCACTGAACTCCTGAGGCAGGTGGTAGATGAAGATGTTACAGCCCTCCGGACCTAGAACACACAAACACACATATACACACACACACACACACACACACACGCATTAAGGGAAGTGTGATAAATGGTCTCAAGCAGTGAAACCCCAGTGATAAACAACTTTTAACAGGATCACTGGAGAGAGGGGTGTGGCCCCGAGACAGACAGGAAGTCACATCACCTTCTCGCTGCTGCTGTTGCTGGGGCTGCTGGTGTTGCTGGGCAACCAGTGTTGGCTGCTGGGGGAACGGCTGCCCAACCAATCCGTAGGCAGCAGGATATGCCGCTATTGGGAGAGACAGTAACAAAGTGTGATTGGGTAAAGACAACAGGTGGCAACACGGCAGCATCCAATCGTGTCGTTTCTCTTGAACTGAGACGTCTCCTGCTGAAGGTTAAAACTATTAAATGTATCAGTTAAATGGAGCGAGTCTAAACAATTAAAGTGTTGATCTGACTCTGTATCCTCATATTTTGAATCTACCCAGACCCCAATAGAAAGTACATGAATGGTGTAGATGTATGATTAGCTCGTGAACTTTATGACCAGACGGTAATGTGTCTTTTGTCTGAAGTGAATCACAGACAAATGTTACCCTCTAACTGTCCTGTGAACAACTCCATCCTTGAACCAAAGGCGGTCAAACTGAAAGCAGGCAGTTTGACTTTCTTTGTCCTCATTTTCAAGAGTCATTAGTTAGCCTACAGCACAAGCTGCCTGCTTATCTAAACATGACTACTACTAAGAAAGGATATGAAATGCTTATTTGAGGAATAATGACAATGTCAACTGAAATTAACTATGCAGAAAAAGGTCCTGTTATTGGATCTCAGGAGAGTCCTCTAGGTACTCCTATAACAGGACTAATAAGAGCAATTTTTCCTCATGGGCCATCTGAACACACTGTCAGAAGGCGTCATATTTTGAGCTCCACTTGTTGACATTTTATTATTACGCATTATGATCCTAACAGCTGGCACAACATAGTTTCCTTTCTATTCACACTAACCTGTGTAGTGTTGCATTCCTGCATATGCCTGCTGTAGAGGGTCCAGGGCTGCTGCTGGACTCTGAGCTAAAAAGAAAGAGAGAGATAAACAAGTTTAAAGTTAATAAATCCTCAAGTTTCCTTTGAAAATATTTCAAATGCAATAATGCATCTAGCTTTTGAGATTTTTGCAAGCCAATCATACCTTGATATGGGTGAACACCATTAGTGTATAGGGCTTCTGTTGCTTGCTGTCCATTGGTGGGGGCGGGCACACTGCTGTAACCATTCACTCCCATTGGAGGAGGGAGAGCTGGAACAGGCGTTGCGGCGATAGTTGGGGGAGTGTTTGTACCTACAAATAGAGTCAAGAGATTAGTTTTCTGTCACTGCTACCCTTACTCTCTTTTATTTTCAATAGATTTATTTTGCTCTGTAACTCCTTTAAGTACTAAATATTGGAGAATTTTCATCACTCCTAATTGGACAGGACAGAATCTGGAGGAAAAGACTGGAGAACCTCAAAAGGGAAACTTTTGTTTTCTGTTCTAATCACAGCTAATAAATACATTTGAAGCTATAACAATAGTCAAGAATGTAGTTGCATATGCATGACGTTTGAGCCTACCCGAGGACGGCGTAATGGGTGTGATGGGTGTGGCAATGATTCCGTTGGCATTGAGCGCTGCCATCTGCTGCATCTGTACGGCAGCAACTGTTGCCACAGGAGACAAGTACGCTGACTGGGCAACCAGGGCCTGCTGTTGGACAAGCTGCAGAAAAGGAAGGAAACAGACAGAGAGAGGTAGGAAAGGGATGGAGGAACAACAGGGGGGGAGGAGGGGAGGAAGGGGGAGGAGAGAGAGGAGGAGGAAAGATACAGGGGAAAAGAGGGTAGGACAAAGAGACGGTTAAATAGACATGGG
Source organism: Thalassoma bifasciatum (assembly GCA_008086565.1). Taxonomy (NCBI): domain Eukaryota; kingdom Metazoa; phylum Chordata; class Actinopteri; order Labriformes; family Labridae; genus Thalassoma; species Thalassoma bifasciatum. The sequence continues at coordinate 316,499 of RPOG01000357.1, read as the reverse complement.
GAAAAGAGAAGGAGATTCACCAAGAGGGAGGGAATGAGAGGAAGGGACATAGGAGAGGGAGTGATGGAGGAACAGATGAATAGAGATCTAATTACAAGGCCATTATGTCCTGAGTCAGTGGGTTAATGGTTGTGTGTTGCGGGAAAGCTAATGCTAGATGACGTATGTTCTGTTGTCTGCGTAACAACATTAGCCCCAATTAGACCACTGATAGCCTCTTCAAACTTATTACATCCTTTCATGAGTACAGAACTCTCCTTACAAACTGTCTTTGTGTATGCATCGGTACATTGCTTGCCTGTGCGTTGACTGCCTGCGTGTATGCGTTGTAGGCGGGGAAGTTGAGGGTCATGGGGCTGAAGATGCCGAGCTGGGAGGCCACCTGCTGCATCCTCCTCAGCCCCCGCTCCTTCTCTGTGTCTGCAAACTTCACCACTAGACTTGACGATGCTCCCTGTGTGGTAAAAGGCAGATACAACACATTAGTTACAACAAACAACATGTGCCTCAATCTATTTATTTCTTTTGTAGGGCATGAACCCATCCAAGCATTCAGGCATATAGAGGCTGGCCAGGATGGGACCAAAGCTAACTCTCCATTGTAAATCATGTGCATGGCCTTGAAAACCCATATAATCATTATGTAATGTGTGCTTACCCTACGTCTGTCTGTTTTAGATCTCACGCAATCTCATACATGCAACTTACAGGCATTGTGCGGCTTCCATGCAAGCTGTTGATGGCAGCCTGGGCCTCAGCGTGTCCTTGAAATTTCACAAACGCACACCCTGAAACAAAACAAAGTCACTTACAGGAAACACATATAGAGAATTAAATCACAGCATAGCAATTAAACAACCAGGCTGTGTGTCATGAACACTCTGAGTGTTTTACCTTTGCTGGTACCGTCGGGTCCTCTCAACACAGTACACTCATCTATGCTTCCAAAAGGCTCGAACAGCCTTCTGACGTCCTCATCACTCTGTTGCTTCCCCAGCATGCCCACAAACAACTTCCTGTCCTCTGTGAATCAGATAATGTAGAAAAGAGAGAAAGAAGGTGTGTGATTAATTTGATCTTGATGTACCAGGTCACACCTCAGTTGACAAGACCAAGGAGTTAGTAAACTCAGCTCTCTCTGTGGGAGCTACCATGTGTGTCCACCAGGGAGCAGTCTTGACTACAGTGGTGGTCACAACTTACGACAGGGGGTTGGAAAATAGTGCTTCAAATGTGCTCACAAGTATTTACTTAGAGCACAAGTCCAACTAAGCCAACAGGCTTTGACCACTGATTCGCTAAAATGTACGTGTGTGTGTGTGTTTTGCTATTTTCAAGAGCACGTCTCACCTCCTCTGCCCTCGCTGTCAGCTGGTTTCACCTGGATCGGCCGATTCATCTGAGGGACAACCAAGAAAGAACATAAACACAGATGGTCAACACAAACAAGTCTCTCTTTATTTGACTTAGCACAGGACACCACTTTCTACTGAGAAAAGCTGAGAGCCAGGATATGTCAGAGTCCATTACTGTTGACCTTTTTTAAGGGAATCCTGACAAGAGAAGAGATCAGAAGGCCCTAAAACTGTATGTTGAATAGTTCTCACTTACACTGAAAATATGGATATTTTCAAGAATGCAGTAATTTAATCTTTTGAAAGAAGATGTATACATTTTTTTCACCTAATATATTAAACTTTGTAATTTCCTCCTGAAAGTTTTGACTTTGATGAATTTACACAATTGTGAATTACAATTTTTTGTCTTTAATATCTTAAGATCCAGCATCCACACATGTAACATTACATTCCTGCCTCTCAGACCCATGAAACTTCTTTTTTTTTTTTTTTTACTTTGACCTGCCAGACACATTTAGAGACACTTTGCATGTCATCTTTTGGTGATGTTTTTTTGTTTGTTTGTTTTTTACTAAAATGGGTATAAAGTTCTAATAAAACAGTGTAGTCATGTACAATAACACCTTTAACTAAAAGCTAATAGCCAACTAATAACACTTAAAACATAACTTCCTATACAACAAAAAAAGAGATTTTATCCTTATTGGCTCTTACTGATCTCAAATAGCAAGGACAAATAAAACATGTATAATATACAATGCCCTGAGTCATAGGAGGTTAAATAGGGAAAAGGTAAAGAAAAGTTAAATAACCTCCTTTATGATAACATATTTCAACTGCCAATTCTAAAAAGGAATGTGACATCCACATTCACGTATTTCTCTTGATGTGTTGGAAAAGTGTCCGATACTGAGGATTTCCACGTGTTGACATTTTAAACATGTAAATGCTTTGACTTACAATGCAGATTGTGTTTGACTGTGTGTGTGTGTGTGTGTGTTTGTGTGTGTGTGTGTGTGTGTGTGTGTGTGTGTGTGTGTGTGTGTGTGTGTGTGTGTGTGTGTGTGTGTGTTGGTGTGTATGTGTTTGTGTCCACTGTGTCCATGTGTTAGAAAGTCACTGATAAATCAAGGTCAGCAGGTGACAGGTGCGTCCAAACTCTGTCCCAAGCTGCTCTCTTTCTTTGTCAAAACACACACAATCTTACTATATCTCTCTCTCGCTCTCTCTCTCTCTCTCTCTCACACACACACACACACACACACACACACACACGCAGAATGGAGGGGGGGATTGAGAAGTGACGAGATTAAGAATGCAGGCCAGCTGATCTNTTTCCACGTGTTGACATTTTAAACATGTAAATGCTTTGACTTACAATGCAGATTGTGTTTGACTGTGTGTGTGTGTGTGTGTGTTTGTGTGTGTGTGTGTGTGTGTGTGTGTGTGTGTGTGTGTTGGTGTGTATGTGTTTGTGTCCACTGTGTCCATGTGTTAGAAAGTCACTGATAAATCAAGGTCAGCAGGTGACAGGTGCGTCCAAACTCTGTCCCAAGCTGCTCTCTTTCTTTGTCAAAACACACACAATCTTACTATATCTCTCTCGCTCTCTCTCTCTCTCTCACACACACACACACACACACACACACACACACACACACACACGCAGAATGGAGGGGGGGATTGAGAAGTGACGAGATTAAGAATGCAGGCCAGCTGATCTGGATTACACAAGAACTTTGGATTAGATGAGGGACAAGAGTAGATTGAGATAGAGAGTAGAGTGTGTGTGTGTGTGGGGGGGGTCATTGTAGTAGCTTGACATAAAAAGTATGTGTAGGGAGCGGGTGAAAGCTAAAAATAAAAGGATGGAGCATGAGAAACTGAGAAAACGAGAGCCTGAGGGACCCTGAGTGATTTTGGCCAATTGAAAGGGCAGGTGGAAGGCCAAGAAGAACAGAGAGAGGGAATGGAAAGGATGGAAAAGGAAGCATTGAAAAAGCGGTGAGACAGTGAGACAGAGAGTGGGAGGATGAAAGCAAAGCTGCCCCTGAGAGGATGATTCAAAAAGAATTGAGAGGGGGGAGAAGATAGGGAGGAGAGGGGCGTGATTCAGTCGTGACTCTGTGTCTAAAAAATGTCACGACAACAGAAATCTATGCTAATGCGTGCATGCTTCTTCTTAAAAGCGACTCAGTGCAAGTACAATGTACAGAGGCACAGGTCTGTCACACACAGAAAGACACACAGTCACACACGCACATTGCTTAGTCATAGCACCGAGGCAATGAGACAGTGTTAATGCCAAAGGGATGAGATGGGGTGGGGGAGGAAAAGGGCTGCAGCATGATGGCGATGAAAAAAGGAAAGAAGTGAAAAGAAATGGATGGAGCGAGAGGGAAGGTAAAAGAAGACATGAAGGGGAGACTGAAGCAGAAACCACAAAAAGGAGGCAATAAACTGTGTGTGTGTGTGTGTGTGTGTGTGTGTGTGTGTGTGTGTGTGTGTGTGTGTGTGTGTGCATGTTGGGAGGTTTGGCACTGATTTTCCAACTCAAGCTTTGAACAGCCATCGCCTACTTTTTAAATAAACATTGTTATCATTCAGTCTCAGATTTAAAGCTCCTAACTTTGCTGCCACAAAGACAAAAATGCACTAATTAATGCCTTTTCTTGCTGCCAGTCAGAAAGTAATTTGCATCAATAGTGGTGGCATAAGATGTATTCTGCAAATGTTACTCAAAGACAGAGAGGAGAAAAACTCAGGTGGAAGAAAACAGGATGAGAGAAAGAGAAGAGGGGAGGAGGAGGAAGGAGAGGAAGGCTTGGGAGGGAGAGGATGAGAGGGAAGAATGGAGAAAGGTCCCAGTGGGGTGTTAAGGCAATGTAATGAAGCTGGTAATTGAGGAGAGGGCAGAGCAGAGAGGGACTGGTCCATACATTTGATTAATCAGCTCTTAGCTGTCACCACAGAGCTATTGATCTAAGGCAAGGCCATCACACACACACACACACACACACACACACACACACACACACATAGGAACACACTCACAGTATGAGATGCAAACCCACACAGATAAAAAGACATCAGCTCATGTAACCTCGAAAACGTGGACACGCAAAGCCTGCAGAGGTAGGGGTGTTTTAACTACACACTTAAACTGGAGGAAGCTGTCCGTGTCAACTTATAAAACATTCACAGTCCTTCCATCCATCCATCCATCCATCCATCCATCCATCCATCCATCCATCCATCATCATATCCCAGATCTGGTGCCTTTGCTGTCCATCCACGCTGCCATCCATCTTCTGTTATCAACTCATCGATCAGTCCCGTCTTGTTCATTGATCTGGGGCCGTGTTGTAGCGCAGCCTGATTGTAGCGAGATTTGTGTCCACTAACCCTTTCTCTATCTGTCTCTCCATCCATCACCTCTTCCATTTCTTCCCTCATTAGACCTGTTCGAGCTCACCCCCTGTGATCGTAAAACAGACTGAACAGAGGCACCTAATGATCGCCAACTACGGCTTATCAATCAAAGCTTATCAGTCTGTTTCTGAGAATGTGTTTGTGTGTGTGTGTGTGTATTTTAAGACCAAATGATGTCTGTCATGTTGTAGGAAGGAGGGAGGAAAAAGATGGAGAATATTCACATAAGACAGCAGGTGAGAAGCACACACCGCCACTACAAAGACAACACAATGGCATCGGAAAATTGGCATGACAACCAGCTCGTTGTCATGGCAATCATATGACGGCATACTGGGTAGGTAAACAAGAATGCTGGTTGCCAGGGGCGACTGCTGTGCTCTTCGGGTAAACAAAGAATTTGATGCTGGAGGAGCTCTTCCCTGGCTCCTCTTCGCTCTCCTCTTCATTATCTTTTCCTAACCCGCCTTATCTCCAGGGACAAATGAGCCGTGAGTATTAGTAAAAATGTATGAGAACGAAATGAACAGGACAGGAAATTTATGAGAATAAGATGTGGGAAGGGTGAAATAAGTGTGATTTGGCTCTGAGCGAAGACATAGAGAAGGAGATGGTGAGAGAACTGAATCTATATTATAGTAGAGTAATTAAAATTCCCTTGAGCCTGAGAGAAAAATGCAAATAAAGTACAGTCCCTGTTAGTCAGTCACACTGTACTCCACTCTGACTTTCTCTCTCCTTCTTTACTCCAACACACATGAACAACCACACGCTCCTTTCAAGTCAAATTATCCTCTAATTACTCACGTTCCAATTACGACTTAATCAACAGTAACCATCTGCAAACGTGCGCTCATACAAGAAGTGAGCCTCATACTGTAGCACGGTTTGATCTGTCCTGCTGCATACTAAGAAGCCTTCGCTGAGAGTTTGTGCATCTCTGAGGACCAAGGGCTCGTATGTGAGCAGCAGCAGCAGCAGCAGCAGCGGCAGCAGCAGCAGCAGCAGCAGCCATGCATGAGGGCCTGATATGTGATATATGATCATGTGTGAGCTTGCATGACCACTTGTGCTGGGCTGAGGCACGTCCACTAGTACGCACGCCTCAACAAACCCTGCATGCAAACACAGCTCCATTTGCATGCTGTGGTGCCAACACAAATACACACACAGTACATGTCACTCACATATGCATACACACACACACACTCACTGCACAGAGTACACCACACTTTTCCTCACTCCCAGAGCACCCTGCCCGCCCTTTTTGCGCGCGCAGAAACAAACACATACAACACACATACAGTTAATCTTACTCCCTGCAGTAATGCAGAGAGGATTGTGCCAGGATTAGGGGATATTAAATCCTTGGATTATCCAATCAAATCGTATTCTCCCCCCTCCCCCACCTACGCAAAATCAGTGGAACAAACCATTGCGCCACATCATGAGGGTAGGGGGAAGTGTGTGTATGTAAATGTGTGTGTACTTGCACTATCTGGCACATGGATTAAAGTACAGTGTCAAATCAATGTTATCTTTTTGTTTTTTTCTTTTATCTCTTTTGATGAAATCCAAACACTGGAGGGGAACACTCACAAATGTTCATGCAAACGGAAACATAAAAGTGATTACAGCGTGACAACAGACAAATGAGTGTGTGTGTGTGTGTGTGTATACATTCACTGACTTTCTTCTTATCTCTTTTCCCAACACATACACCCACACATACACACGTGTACACACACATACACACGCACACACACACTCACCCCACACAAACGCACGCACTTACTCACCCTTCCCCCTTCAATTTCCCCTCTGGAACACTCCATCTTCACAATTTCAGATGTCCATTTTCCAGAGTGCACAAGAAAGGAAAACTATTTTTATCCCTCCTTCACGATCTAGCATTTTCCCTTCTCTCTTCCTCTCCTCCATCCTTGATTCCCCCTCTTTCCTCTCTTTCAACTCTATAATCCATCCCCTCCTCCTGATAATGACATGGGCAGCTTCTTCTCTCTTTTTTTTTTTGCATTACCCCCTTCCCTTCTCTTTTGCATTCACTTTCCTCTCTCATGTTTCTAAAAACACAGAGCTGTTTCTTCACCATCTTTGCTGGAGCAATAAACTTATTCTTCTCAGTGTGGCTGACTTCACAAAAACCTAGAATGAGCTTGGTAGCAAGACCAGTGACCCCATATTTTTCCTATTTGTCACATCAAAACTACATTTATGTAAAGCATAATATCATCTTAAGTAAAACACTCTTTAAGAATCTGAAAACATGATTTGGTGAATGCAAAAAGTCTGCGGTTTCCACTCAGTTATCATCAGGGCCAAACTGACTGTGGGGGCGGCAAAGGCCCTCTTGAAATTCTAAGGATCACTGTCATTCTGCATATTCAACCCTAAACGCAAACAAACTACGCCACAAAATTCAGCCATCACCAAAAATAAATGAATCCAGTGTTTCCAGTACGATACTTGTTCCATAGCAACCCCGAGCCAAAAAAAAAAAACAACACAGACAAAAAAAGGGACTTCATTGGACAACATTGGACCTGGCAACTAAGATCTGTTGTAAACTTCTTCCAAACAACTTTTTTAACATGCTTGATCAATAACAACTGGGTAAACAATCAATTAATCAGTTCGAAGGATATATGACAAAAAAAAGCCAAGTAGAAATGACTAAAATCTTGCTTGCAGCCTTTTGGATAAACAAATAATTTTTAGTGTAAAACCTGTTATTAATCATTACTCTTCCCCTTGAAACATCTGAGTGAGACTAGAAGTGTGTTTGTCAGTGTGTTCACGGCTCTCTGATGAAAAATCCTGCCTCTTGTCCACAGCTGGATGAAGATATTGACACGTGACAAGCAGAGAGAGTGAGCGGAAAGGTGGAGCAGCCCAGCTCCACCCCACCTCTGCTCTATCTCGTCTTTCTACATCACGCCCAGCTCTGGCTTTGCATCCCCCAGGTAACCTAGCAACCTGGCATCTCGCTCTGCTCCGTTGCCTGGCAACGGGGGGGCCTGCAACCATAATACAAGCTCCTGAGCGGCCCATCCCCCTGCTCTCATCCCTCCCTCCCTCCTCCATCTCTCTCATTCCATTCTTCACACCTGAGAAGTCTGCCCTCCTTCTCCTCCACTCAATACATTATCTGGCAGTTAACCCTTCATCAGCCTCTCTACTGGAGCATGGATTACCAACATACTCGCTCTTCTCTCCCCTTCTCTGTCTGTCTTTATCCCACTGCATAGTAATAGCATCAAACCATGCATAAAGCAGAACTAACTACCTTGTTGATCCCTATAATATTATGCTGTTTTTGTCAAACCCCAATGAGAGCATTCTGCATGCAGCGGTGGAGCACTCACTGAAATTTGATCCTTTGGATTTAGTCCAACATAATCCAGCAGCACTATAGCGGATAACTGTTAGACCTATGCACTTGGACCTTCTTTCTATTTTAGGGAGTGTAAGTCCTTTGGGAAATGAGCTGGTGAATTAAAAAGGCTGCTCAAAGCCATACAAATTCATGATTGCAAAAATTGCATATTCAGTGAGATTACATTCAATACAGCACCAGTGACACATTTTTGGATGCTCAGATAGTTACAGCATCAGGAAGGATTCCATAAAGTTATGCAAATGATCTGCATGTTCTCATGAAGGCTTAATGGAAAGTAAAACAGTGTATTGACTCTCACTTCTTTAGTGAATACCTTGAGAATGAAAGTAATTAATATTAACATGTTTTAAGAGATGTATCTTCTTTCATTTCAGAACAACTCATAAAGATACTTACGTCTTCTGTTTAATACTCTGTAGTCACTTATGACGGTGTTGATATTCAGCTGAAGAGATCCAGGACAGTATTTTAAGATCACTCTAACACCTTAAGCCATCCAAGAAATGCTAAGCTTGCTTTGTAAATGTTATTTATTCACCTGCTGCTGACTCCTACAAACTCTATTTGGTTATCTGCCTTCATTAAATTTTTAATGAAGGTCAAGAAAAACTGCTTGAAGACATTCTTATTCATCCTTATTTAAACCAAACCAATCTGTATTCCTTACTATCTGTATCATATACAAAAAATAAAATAAATAGGCTTTAAACACAATGTATAGATAGACTGTTGTGCAAACTTAAGAGCACATTTTACGCCACATACACTCACGTTCATGCTACAAGTATGTTTCATTAATAAGAGATTAAATCGCTCCTTAATGAACCAGAGAGGACAGAGCTACACAGGGCATGTTGTCCTTTTCTACTCTCTTCCTCTGCCATTGAACGACACATTGTAAAGTGTGGTGATCTACAACAGAGTAATTTGGTGTAATAAAGCTCCGGCTTTGCCCTGTGGTCAGTGTGAAAAGGCCATTATCTTTAGACAGCAGGTTGAAGTGTGGTTAGAGAGGAGACCTCAGAGCGGAGGTCACACCCCAGGTGCAGCTAAAGTCCTGTCATCCCTTTGCCAGCCTAATCACATACAGACACACACACACACACACAGAGTTGACACACACATATGCAGATACACTCACACAGTGGCCCCCTCTGACAGATGTCTCTGTTTAAACTGACAGAAGTGCGCCCTGACTCCCTCCTCCTCCTCCACCACCCAGAAAAAGGCCTTTCTTCCGCACACCACCCGCCTGCCCCTTCCTCCACGCTCATTATAGCAAACTTTTGTCTTGTTTCCTCCTTCTCTCTAACCCGACCTCTTCTACTCCTCCCCTGTCTCACCCTGCCCCCTCCCCGTCTATACAGCCCTATTCATGCCAAACCTCTCCATGGCCCTCCTCCATCAGCACTTTTAACCCCCCTTTCATTCACACTCAGTCGGTGTGGGCCCTGTTCTATATACAATGCGGATATATAAATTATCATGCTCAGACAAGATGTCTGGTACAAAGGTTTCATGAAGTTGTACAAATGTTTAACATGAAAACATGGTTTGTGACATTATAAAGCGTTTTGTTTGCTCTCTCAAGTTTTTTTTCTACTAGAAAACCAGCGTGAGTATGTTCAGGAATATGACGCCAATATGTGCAAAATGTGCACAAAGTCAAATTTTGTCAAGTAAGCTACTTGATACAGCTGTGAAATCACACAAATTCTTTGTGTCAGGATTAAGCCTCCAAACCCTGATAAAAGCCACAGATTTTTTCCCCCCTCAAATCCAGCCAAATTCAAATTAAGCTTATTGCAAGCTTGTGAGTTTTAATCTGGTGATATCAGCCTATTAAAGGTGAAATTTTTGAGACTCCCTTGGAAAAGAACTGGCACATTTCAGAGGGATCGATCCTGATAATTATAATAACAAAAATCTACTGTTCCCATGTCCATATAGACTGGAGGAGTTAACAATGCACTTGGAGGGCAGAATAATACAATTGGAGCTTTGGCCAGGAAACGAGTGGTTGACTGTTTCAGAAATTGATGTAGAAGGGGGGAAGTGTTTGCTTTTTGATCAATGCTCTACCTCAGTGCAAATGCTGAGATCTGGACACCTGTTAAGGTCACAGGATTTAAGTGATTGTTTGGCACACTCCTTTTTACTGGCACTTGTTCTATTCCTTGATCACTCGTTAATAATATATAAATGCAAGACACTGCTCTATTTGAGTACCATGATTCATCAAATTAAATTATGTAGATGTAAATGTGTAGGATCTTATTTGGATATGTCTTTTTTACATTGCTCATGCCTTGATTTTCAGATTCATCACCTTAAGTGTACAGCTTGCAGTAAGCCATGTGTGAATCCAGGATTTACTGTAAATGGGCACACGAAAGCTGCACATGCTGTGCCCCAGTTGAGGTTCAAAGCCAACTTTAAGTTACCCATGTAAGTCTAGCATCTGATGCAATAATAATGACTGATAATTAAAACTAAAGAGCTATTTCATTCTATGAGTGTGGAAATTGTGACTCCAGATTTCTGGAGTTGGCTGGATTTATAAACAGATGGCGTGTGAAATGGAGGCAACTCAACTTTGTGAGACTTCAGAGTGAGGCATCACAGACACGCAGATTTGGCAGGGAACAATCACATAACCTGGTAATCATGTGTCCACACAAACATGATTTTCAAACTGGCAAAGATACAAAATGTCCCCGTGTGTGTACATACATGTGTGTGTGTGCGTGTGTGTGCGTGTGTGTGCATGTGTGTGCGTGTCAGGCCTTAAAGAGGCAGGTGCTCTCAAGGGTCAGGCTTTTATGAGGCTATGATTAGATTCTGCCTCAATTTTGTGGTGAAATATGAGGCAGGCACTCTTTCTCTGTCCATGTTGCATTCACAAATGCGCTCATTTGCGTGCACATATACAAGAACACACATAAATGGGGAGTATAAACACACAGTCACACAAAGCAAAGACTTTGTAGAAAAACAAACAAGCTAAATCCCCCTCAGTCTTAGCTGTACACAACCAAACACTGACACCCCTCTACTCTGCATACCCCCTCCACCTCTCTCTCTCTCTCTCTCAGGCTCCCCCTCTTTCTATCCACTACTGGCACACACACACACACACACACACACACGCTTCATTCTACACCTGTCCCTCTACTCCCTTTCCATCCCACACACAGTGAGGATAAAAATAGAGACACAGCACGAGGGAGGGGGTGAGTATGGGGGGGTGGGGGTAGTGAGACACATCACAAACCCCATCAGGCGGGGAGAGATGGAGGCAGAGGGATGGCAGAGGAGGAAGAAATGGAGAGAAAATGAGAGAGGGAGAAAGAGTGAATGAGAGAAGGAGCTGGGGTCTGTTCTAAATTGAAAGTGCAGCAGTAAGCAGTGAAGGGGAATAGTAAACAGAGCTGCTGACCACATAAATATGCTAAATTAGCCTACTAAGTCGCCCTAGTGGATAATTGCTCATCATAGCTTTGCCCCACAGGGAGGCTGCCTGCCAGGCATCTTAGATTCCACATGGAAACACACACTGAACATACATAACATGCACACGTTACAAGTCCTGAGGGGCTCTGATGAACATCAACAACAAACACTGGGATGATGGACATGTGAAAAGATGGTGTGAGACCTTCCAGTTTGAAAACAACCAACATGGTGATTTAACAAACTCAGTTGCTTTGCAATTTTAAGGTTTTTTTGTTTATTTGCATAATTCACTTTGACTTCCTTCAAGAGTTAAATGACAAACAAAGACTCTCTTTGACAGGGTCAACTCTGGTTGGGTCAGATCTTTTTTTTAATGTGCATACCCCCTTTTCCCTATTTACACTGACAGAATTGTGTTACAGTCTGTCTTTGCAGTTTTAGTCTCTATACCATGACTTCCACATGGGCATCCCTTTAACCCTTTAAAGCACATCTGAACATTTTGGTCAATTTTTGCATTATATCTCAATTTCTAATAAAAAGATTCATGGCCAGACTAATCTCCACCTGAAGAAATAAAAATCATGGCTGTATTGTGAAAAAACGTTAATATAAAAAAATGTGATGATGGGTATTTCACAAAGGACGAGTGATCATCTGCAGTCTTGATTGTAATGTTTTTGTTGTTCATGCTTTATACCCTCCTGAGACCCAAGCTTTTGTCCTGTGTGCATTTTTCATTTCTCCTTGCTATTTTGGATAAGTAAGACCTATTAAGCATCAAAACTTGGTCTCGGCACAGGAAATTATGTTTTTAATGTAAATAGTTGGTTATTGTTTTTTTGTTACAGGGGTTATTGTTCATAACTGCACTGTTTTTTTTCACTGAAAGGGGTGTAAAGTTGTGAAATAACAAAAAGATGTTGCGGGGAGTGTCACTCAATGTGGTTGCAAGATCAAAGTTTTAAAATGTGAAATATCATGGGACAGAGAGGCAGAAATGTAATGTCCACATATGTAGATGCTGAGTCTTGAGAGGATACAGGATTTCTGCAAATAAATCAGAAAAAAAGAAACAGCGCTCTGGGACATGTTGAAATGCAATATGAGGCTCCAGCCCCAGGAAAAGTGTTTGCAAATAAGAATGGTTCATCCATCTTATCTGATTTCAAATCTACAGTCAGTTGAAACTTCATATGCAAATTGTAGCACCAACGCTACACTTGACTCTGAAAGGTTTATTTCTGTCCATGTAGTTAGAAGAACACTAATAAAGAGAGTGAAACAAAGGACTTCTTAGGTTACTTCCATATACTGTCCCCAGTTTGAGGTTTGAACAAACTGACTCAAGATCTCATTACTTTAACAAGTTGAACCACCTTCTTCTAGACTGCCTCTAAAACCACACAAATAGTCAAGAGGAAGTGTCCTGTCTGAACTGCTGCCTCCTTGCTAACTCACAGCTGAGTGTATGTGAGTCTATACAGTGCATGTAAACCAACAGAGTATTTCAGGAACTGACATAAATAAAAGATCTACACTTTCTCTCCTCAGTCCAGGTCCAATAAAATAACAGCATCTCTCTTGTTTGCATGGTCGAGTAATAGCCATGGAACTATCCCAATTTATGACCCGCGGAACACTGTCCTTCCATATGCATTTAATCAATACCACTACTACAAACTTTTATTATATTTTTCATAAGAGTATCGATCTTCTGCTACAACATTTATTGTTAACTGCTCATTCTGTGGAGCTTCTTCATGCCTTTTAAATAATTCATTAGGCATCAAGTGGTCATGGGGAGTACAATGTGTGCATAAATGAGTGTGTGTGAGTGTGTGTGTGTGTGTGAGTGTGTGTATGTGTAGGCTTCAGTTTGACTCTAATCAAAGAACAGGGAGCAGAGTGCTGCCTGGAGAGCAGTGGAGCATGACAACACACACCTGGTAAGCTGCTTATCACACTTTAATTTCACCTACACTGAGATCTGCGGATGCCAGCGTGACCAAACAGATGTGCCCGAGTGTGTTTGTGTGTATGATCGTGTACACACGAGTGTTTGTGTTGGCCAATGTTGTGTTTGAAGCAGAACAAAGATGAAGGGAGAGATAAACGCTGAGAGAGGAGAGTGCAGATTAAATAGAGAGAGAGATATCAACGGCAAAGAACAAAAGGAAAAGATAAGGGGGAAGATAAGGGAGGAAATACAGCAGCAGTAGCCTTGGGAGCGATAGAGTGATAAAAAGAGAGGGGAGGGAGATACGAGGTTAAAATCTAAACAGGCCTCGAAGGGAGAAAGAAAGAGAGAGAGCGGAAGGATGGATTGGAAGGATTAGGATAAAGCAAGGACAGTTTTGTATGAATGATTACTGCAAAATCTGTGTGTATTTGTATATTTTTGGCAGGTTTCTGAGAGCATTTATCTTTCTGTCCCATCAGCCTAAGTTTAGTCCTTACTGGATCAAAATGACAAAACACAACACACATAGATGAGAGATGTTGCCCCAAAAGTGATCAGGATGGAAAAATATTAATGTTGCTTTGGACTGAGGAGTCAATCAGCATTAATACGATGATTCCTTTCATATTACAAAATACAGGTTACTGTTCGAGCCATCACTACATTTTTTGGTACTGTTTGCACAGCCATTTCTGCATCTAATTGAATGAAAACTGAAAAGCATTCTTAAACATGCATCACAAGTTATTCCACTTTAATGCAATCTGAAAATGGGATTTGCGCCGTAATCATAAATTTCTGTAACATCTAACATCATAAAATCACTTTCTGTGAAATCTAAGCAAAGGCCAAAAAAAAAAAAAAAAAAAAACACTATACAATGGACAGCTTTATTTGTAAACTACTTAAAAAAATGCATTCAAGGTTTCTGAGACTCAACAGTACCACAAAATATAATATTGTGATACTTTTGTGTGTATGTAGTTTCTTAAACCTCTTCCTGGGATTTGAATAATCGTTGTAGCAGTTTATTAGAAAACAAAGAGTCACATGAGTCAGGTTTATTGTTACTCATCTTGGAATAAAAATGACCTCAAAAAAATGTTGTATCTGTCATGACAGACAAATCTGGATGATTCTCTTGTATATCTGAGGGTTCCCTTATTGAGACCTCAAGCACATGCTGTGAGCCTCTTGCCTGTGTATTAACAGGAAAACAGCCAGTCAAACAACACATCTCCCTGTGACTGTAAACAAAACATAAGCTGCAATGTTTCTATTCTTGTACTTCGTATTTACTTGTTTTGCTGTATTGTACATTTATTCTGAAAAATCCAAGAAAATACATTCATGACAGCACAAAACTCATCTCAAAGGATATTTCCCTCATTATTCCCATTTAGTGCAAACCTTGCATGCAAAAAAGGATAAGAAATTCAATTTCCAAGTGTAAATTAGCCCTGATGTGCAGCAGCAAAACATGAGCTCTTTCATGTGGATGCATCCCAGAGGGAATCTCAGCGCCACATCTAATACACCAAAACATCTGCGCACGATAGTTGGACTTGCTTGTGGTTCCGCTGTTGAATTTCTGCCACTGTGACTAATATAATGTAAGTCTCTTCCTCTCCCTTGCCTCATCTCGTGCTCCCTCTGTGTTTCTCTTTCCCTCTCTGTGTCCAAATTAAACACAAGGCACAGGACACTCTGATAAGGCCATCTGTTCATCTCTCTCGCTCTATCTCTCAATCCCTCTGTCCCTTTTTCCTCATTTTCCGATCTAACAGTCTACTGCCCCAGCTGAAGCTAGCAGGGTTTTTGAGTGGGGTGTAGTTTCTCTGCAGTTCTGTTTGCCTCCTTTCTCCCTTTTCTCCACTGGCTGGTTGGAACTGTTAAATCGGCGTTAAATCCCATCAGTGAGTGGTAGACAGAAGCAGGAGAGGAGCTCTGGAGCATCAGACTTGTCACCAGTGTAGTAAGACAGACACATCTGTATGAGTGTGTGATGCTACAGCCTCATTAAAATTGTATGAGGTGCCTGGCGTTTCACCAGAAGCTGCAATTAAGAGCAATCCTAATATACACACCCACATATATGTATACACGTACACCTCAGCCTCCCCCTTGCCCCATCGAGAGCCCGGGATCTGACTATGAAAATGAGTTTGTGAGAAACTAATCATGCAGCTTAACAAGTGGAGCCGGGGAAAGAAGAGGGAGAAGGGGGAGGAGAGGGAGGAGACGGGGGTGTGAAACGGTCAAAAGGGTCAACTAATCAAGAAGAGGGGAAATGAGACGAGGGGTAGAGGAACTATGAGGGGGGAGGAGGGTGATGGTGAGAGCGCGAGAGAGAGGGACTGACGTTGAGAGGAGGACTTAAAAGAAGGGTTACCATAAATGACTGTGAAATGAGAATCCGAGGGAGAAGCGTGAGTATGCAGCGAGGAAAAAAAAACAAGTATAAGACAGCAGGAAGGGAAAAGGGGAGGATGAAAGAAGGATACCATGAAGAGATTTTTGAGAGGAAGAGAAGCGAGCGATGACAGGGTTGGGGGTAGAGAAGTGAGCATTCTGTAATATTCTACTGGTGCAGGGGAACTGGGGGACGTGAGGGGAGGAGCTGAACAGAGGACAAAGGGGATTTGAAGGGAAAGAAGAGATAAAATGGAAAGAGGGACAGCATGGAGAGCTGGGGGACAAAAAAATAAAAGGAGGAGTAAGGGAGAGATGAAAAAGCAATTCTTTGGGAGAGAAAAAACAGGACAATGGGTAGATGTGTGACGAGGAGAGTGAAATGGTCTGAAGTCATTTCTAAATCCTGTCAAAGACGGTTTGAGGCAAGGAAGAGGGGGAGGGAGGAGGAGACACACAGGTTAGGGAAAGTGTAGAGACGGGTGGAGGAAAGTGATAGCAGAGTTAAACTTTCCAGGAGATACAGGGAGGACTATGAGGCAGGCCTCGGGCTAAACTAGAGCCACTGCTTTGGATTTATTTGGAAAGAAAGATCTGACTCATCCTAAAGAGCTGCAATCTTTTACCAGACCAATCAATGGTTGTTCAAAAAGGAAAATAAATTCAACTTTTTTCCTCACTTTATGTTCGTAGTTCCAACAAAGTAAGAAATGCCAAATGATTTTTACATCCATCTTCTGAAACATGAGCTTTTCTTTGTTTTGAATCTAAGTAGATGAAGAGTCTGTGGTTTTCATTATGTTAGACAGACAAAAGCAGCAATTTAAAAACACTTTCGCTTCTAAGACATTTATGACTAAACAATCTACAAAATTGTGAAAGCCATTTTCTTCATTTTTCACAATGAGGGCCTAATTGATTTATTGCTTAATAATGAAAATAACTGACAAAAACTCTTGACAACATTGTTTCGAGAATGAGTAACAACATCTGCAATTCTGTACTAAGTAAAACATGACTGAAATTTCACTGTCATTCATCAACCATAATTGTTCATTTTTTTGCTAGCAATTTGATGTGAAGACTTCTGAGAGGAATAAAGGATACTATCTCTTTTATATAAAGCTAGAAGGGAAAAGCAAGCAACTCCAAATTGAGGAAAGCCAATAATGTTGCTCATTAACAGTCCATGCTTATTGAAAACCCAGCACATGATCACCACACCCTCGTTTCAGCACTATTCTTCCTCTGGGGAGTGGTGCCTCTGTGTGTGTGTGTGTGTGTGTGTGCGTGCTGGCTCTTCAGCAAATCTGTACTGCTAACGAGTATCCTCCTTGTGAATGTTTCCTCCAAGTGTCCGGAATATTTATCACAATTAATCTGTGTACTGCAAACTATCTTCTCTTTCAGTGATCCTGTTACTGATGTCACAAACAGGAAAGGATGAAGTAAAAGCCAGCAGATAGGGTTGGAGGGATGATTCAAGGGACAAAGGGCAGCACAGGAAAGAGGAGCGAGACACAGCTCACAGTGGAAAGGTCAGACTCCTTAGCAGGCCCTAATTGGATTAATGTCATTATTAACATGCTGTGTTTGTATGAGGCATACTCGAGCTGCATGGGAAAGCATGCGTGATTGAAATATGTATGTATGCTGGGATTTGTGTTTGAGTGTTTAAGAACATTTCCCCTCCCCCAAAGCCTTCTTTTCAGGCTCTCTTCCAACCATTTTCTCACAGAGATCTTATCAACACCCCAGCTTGCCGGGAAGGTGCAGAAAATGAAACTCTGATCATAGCTGGGTGACAGAATAAAGTGATAGAAAACTGCTCAACAGGGAAATTGAAGGTACATTTTGTTATAACTGCTTCAAAATGTCATCACTGCAAAACCCAGCCCAAACTATCAAGCACACTCTCTCTTAGCTTGGTGAAAGTAAGTTAAAAAAAACACAGAAAAAGGGTTAAAATTCTCAATTTTCTGAAACAGCTCCTGTAAATATCAGCTTTCAAGTGTAGCAGAAACCAGGTCAGAAGGAGGGAAAAAAAGAAAGAAGGAGTGACAGAGAGGTATGGCCCAAGAGACAGACGCAAATCTCGCAGTGTGCCCCTTCCATAATGAACAGTGTCCTACCCCGAGCCCAGCCGCAGCACACGATCCCTCACAGGAGAGACTGAGGGAGACTGGGATGAGACAAAGGGGAACGGCTACATTAATTACACACTCTCTCCAGGCGGGAGCTATCACCGGAGGGTAACAGGAGAGGGGACTGACGGAGAGATGGAGAGACAGAGAGAGACAGAGAAATGGAGATGATAATGCCGGCAGAGTACCCTATGTGTCTCCTGTGAGAGGTAGTGTTTGTCCTTAGCAGCAAGACGCCTGCTGGCTGCTGAGTTATGTCACAGTGTTACTAATGGGAGCTGAATGTCCAATAACACACACACACACACACACACACACACACACACACACACACACACACACACACACTGATCTGAGCGCCTGTGAGAGTGTGCATACAATGAAGTTGGCAGCGTCTGTATATATACGTGGGGGGATGGTGCTCTTGTAGTATGAGCGTACGTGCATGCTTGTGTGCATTGTTGCATAAGTTTGCTCTGTCTGGGGATGTGTGTGAATATATATGTGTGTGAGTGTGTGTGTGTGTATATGTGTTTGTTTGTATGCACTTACCCCTGGTAGTGTTTTCTGCTCGTGAAGAGCGCTCTGAGCTTTCAGTGCCGACTCTCTCGCACAGTACGTCAGAAACGCACATCCTATCAGATAGAGAGAGACAGGGAGGGAGAGGAAGAAAAGGGGAAATGAGTAAAGGTAGAGAGGGTCAGCAAGCAACTTTAATATTTGTCATTCTCTATCTTTGTCTCTGTATCAGCCCCTATAAACACACACACACAGTCACACGCCATTTAAATCATTTAAAAGTCTCTGTTTCTTATGTCTTCCTGTTTGCTCCAAAACTATTCTGAGTTCTCACTGGAAGAAAACTGTGTGAGAGTTCCAAAATGTAAAATCATGCACTGTAACTAAACTTGACAACACCATGATGATGCACTCTAGAGCAGAGAAGGACACTCCACGGCACGGCACATTTCAGAAACGTCACGGCACGAGTCAGCACACATGACAGCACCACAGACGTGTGCGCAGGGCTAACAAGGCCTCACAGGCTGGGCACAGTCAGGTTCCTGCCCTATATCAACGACTATGCATGCCTCACGATCACTCCAAATACACTCCCTCTGTTTCTCCTATGTGCTGTACCTGTGTCTGTGTGTATGAGGGAGGGGTAGGTAGCAGAGCTGGCTGGCCAGGGCTGTTTACTACACCTGTCACCAGCACTAAGACAACAAGATTAGCAGCAGGTTAGCATCCAGACAGACTAATGTAGATCCAGAGTAAAGAAGAGAAGATTTGACGATTAGGGAGAAAACATTCACACACATCCTTCAGAAGAACTAAGAATGACTCAACATACGGGAAAGTACATGACACACACACGCACACACACACATGGACACACATGCATCTTATGGTCCATCTCATTGCTTTTAAGAGGGGCTTACTGTGGCCGTGGGGATTCTCTAAACAACAGACTCTTTCCCCTGTGTCACCCAGGCTTACAGAGCCATTACACTGATTGGAGCATACAGCCTAATCTTGTTCATAACACACAGGACCCCAGGTCAGTGTGTGTATATGTGTGTGTGTGTGTTTGGGTAAGCGTGTGCTTGTGTTTTCAAATGTTTTATTACAAATCTAATGTTAAAGGGGAGCATTATTTAAAGCCGCCTAATCATTAACACCATTAGGAAGCTCTCGATGCTCATGTCCTTAACTTGCATTACAAAGCAATTTGTTACAGCTTTACATGGTGCTCTTTTCTTCCCCTCTGAACATTTTGACTCCTGTTTGATCTGATTCAATGTGTGTGTCGACACTGAGTTTGCTTGCTTGTCTTCATGATCTCATGTCACAGCATTAACAGGAGAAGCAGATGAAAGGAGGTGTGACAGTTTCCATGGTGACATGTGACACTCAGCACGGGAAAATCCACCCATCTATCAGCTTTAATGTCACACCTCTACCTATCTAGGATCTAGTAGTCTGAGTTGTTTTTACTGTTTGAGTAAGTCCTGAGTTACAACACCAAGACCTACCTTTGTGCATGCCAGTGTATTTGTCCTTTATCACAGTTAGCTCATAGATTTTGCCAAACTGCTCGAAGATAGGCTTGAGGTCCTTTTCTTCCAGATTCCGGGGAATCTGCCCCACAAACAGCTTGATGGCGTCAGCCTCCTTCATCAGGACAGTGCAAAGAGGACGACTGGGTACTGCAGGGGCCGAGGGGCAGACAGATCAGGAGCAGGTATCCCTGGAGGGAGCAAATGATGCTGGATGAGTGGTGACAGCTAGAGAAGTGGAAAATAACACTGGCAAAAATTATATGCTAAGAAATATTACTTCAAATCAGTTTGATTTATTTAAATACTTATCCAACAGTCTAGATATTGATATATCTAAATGATCACAATATTCTAAATATCAGCTCAGGGGGCTGGTATTTTGATTTTACATGCATTGCATTCATTTCAGCATAATTCTAGATGCAAGATGTGTTAAAAACATTATAAATAAAAAATATCACATAGAAATATCCTCACAGATTTTTATCCTAAAGATCATTCCCAGCCATAAATTGTTAAACCAAAATATTTAAAATACATAAAAATTTTGAGCTTGAGCAATTGTCGCCTTGCCTGCTGACAAAGGCTCCAGCAGCTTCAGCTAAAACAATTATGCAAATGTTAATTAGCCAATCAAAAACCAATCATGGGACTTTCATTTAGTTCTAATTAAATATAAATAAATAGAAAATATCCGTAAGCATGCAGTACCTTTTGGTGAAATCGCGTTCAGGATCCCTACACACTGAAAAGAGAAGAAACAGCGTGATTGTGGGTAAATCATTGCAATAGAGCGGTTTCTTTGTTTAGCCAGCTGTAGGTTACAGCATACACACGGATGTCATGGGGCTCCCTTGCTCTTTGTCCGATCCCCCCCTTAATGTACACATACACATATACACACCAGCTCTCACACACGCACCCACCAGAACAAAACAACACAGTGAAATATACAGGCTACATACATCAAAGCGCTTACCGTGTTTTAATGATGCCTATAGGCAGTGTTGCCTTGTGTGGATCAGAAATTAAAGAGGGATGCTCTCTGTGAAGTCCCCGTTGTTGTCCCGTCCTCCTTCCTACCCTCTCTGGATGCACTCCGCTCTTTGTGCCTGTCGTGCTCTCCTCCTCCTCCTCCTCCTCCTACTCCTCCTCTTCGGAACACTGATACTACAGGCTCGGGTCTGTGTTTTAAAAATCCCCCCTGAGTTCCTGCTGGTGCTGGAGGTGGCGGTGTGTCGCAGGTGAGTCCAAATCACAGCTTGACACTGGGGCTCCAAGGAAAAATTCAACCAACCTCTGGGCTCTTCAAAGTGCAGGGAGAACCGAGCTAGTTTGTTAGTTTTCACTTTCGCGAAGCCCACTCTTAATTTCTGTGAGTGACAAAGTGATAACTGCCTGACTAGTTGCACTAAACTATTTTTAAACCTGCTCGTATCTTTTTCCACGGCAGTATCAGCCTTGCTGTTTTTATACGAGACTTTAACAAAGACTTTCTCTTTCTTACTATTCTCGCTAATTCCTAATTTCTTGTGATGTCTCACCCCTTCAACGGCTGGATGGCTTTTCACGTCGTACACCGGTATCTCCTCTCCTCTCTTTCTCTGCCTCCCCCTCCTCCAACCAAAGCGGTTTCTAGCATGTGACGTAACTCCCAGGGACCGTCAAAAATGTCATATACACTCCCATTTAAATGAATAACATTTTCTTGCACTCGCTCACTTCCCTGTGCAGCTCCCCCGTTAAACCGAGTGTTAAATCTATGACATATTACGGGATTTACAATTCAAAGTGACTTGTTATTCTCGACCTGAACGATGGTTCACGGGTGGAAATTTGCAGACGCTCCCTGGCCGGCACTGTGCGCGGAGCCGCCTATTGTTCTAGCCGCGAGCCCTGGCCTTGGTGCTGAAACGATGCCTCCTGACGTGAAGCTGAGGCGCGCCCCCGATGACGTGCACGCAGTCACGACTACTACAGCACAAGTGCGGGCTAGGGCTTTAGTGCGAGTGTGGGTGTGTCTCATTTTACACACTGTCTCAGTCTTCCTCTCTATCGAGCCCCAACCTCAACCGGATGAAATGACGGACATGAAACCTTTCGGCCGGCTGTAACCCGTTGAAGTGACCCTATACCTCGCTGTCTGAGGTCAAACAATTACGTTTCGCTTGGTTGCCGGTGATGACACCATTTCTGTATTTTTGGTGTGTATTTGCACGCGCCAAATGAGGGGTTGAGTGAAAAGAGTGTCACTGGGTTCATGGTAATTTACTCCGAAAGGTCACCATCTGCCTGCCTTGCCTCGTGCCCTCTGTGAACCAGCATCCCCCGCAACATTCATTCACCATATACACCCACCGACACGCACAAACACGTACATATACGCACGCGCACGCACGAATACCAAAACACGGGCCTCCTTATCGTAGAGGAGGCATGCAAAGCCTGCTGCGGCCCAAGGGTGTGAACGGTGTGCAGGAAAGCAGAGGACATCACGCCATCGGAGCTGTTAAGCCTCCCTACACGCCAAGAAAGGCAAGACAACGAAGCACGCGAATCTGAGGGAGACAAACTTTCTCTGTGTCCTACTCTGATTTGGTGTTCTTGTTTGTTCTCAAAGATGACTAATCCCTTAGTTTCATATACCTGCAAGCCAAAGAGTGGCCTATATTTCTATAGAATTTGCAGACAAATCAAAAGAGAAAGGTTTTACAAAGTGTGCATTGCATTGGTCAACATCACTTCTCTGAGCAAGCATGAAATTCTTCCTTAGGTTGAAATATATTCAAAAACAAAATGCACTTCATGGAAATGTCAAATATAACCTTATCTTTATAGCGCCTTGTGTTACACTGTAGGTATTGTCAAGATCCAAAAATTATAGCTAGGCCCACTGGTTTCCAGGTCTCAAAAACCTGGACAGGGTTTGCATGCCGGCACTGGCACTTATATGTGGATTTAAGTTAACTTGAGTAATTTATATTTAAATTATTGGAAGGTAAATGTAGACTGTTTCAAACTTATCAAAGTTCATGCAAAAACAATGGCAGCAAAATCGGTTGTAGTTCATGTTCTTTGTCAGGTTGTAAGGTAGGCAATTCAGGCGCACAATACTCTAGTCTGAGACTAATTCTGTTTCTTATTTGTGCTTCTATTTTGTTCCACTTGTGCCAGATACCCACTTATTATTACATGTCTTCTTTGTTCAAATCTGTTTTTGGAGTACTGCCTGTATGTAAGTGCTAAAAAGCCACATTCAGTTAAAGAAAGTATCCTGAATCCCATTGATTTATTCTTGTTCCCCATTGTCTTATATGTGAATGTTGTGAACATGCTTGTACATTCCAGTGAATTACAACAAATAAGTAAATGACCATCAATTCATATTGTGTTGTAAAAAATAAACAAATTCCTTCACTATTCCTAGCATTACCAAGCCAAGTTCAAAATGAAAACTACATCTAATCTTAAGGAAAAATGAAACAAGCAACCAGGCACGACCCAGACTGGGAACCAGAAAGAGAAATTTACCCCACAGACTACTATTCCTGAAGAAAGCACAAATGACACTCAACAGCACCATCCTATGGGAAAAAGTGGTACCATCATCGCCTGTTGTGGGACAAAGAACACGGGACACATCCTTTCGGTTTCAGCTTTATTTAAAATGAAGCTTTGAGATAATAGTTTTTCCACACTGTTTCTTTTTCTGTTTTTGTTGTTTTAAGCACAATAAAAAATGTCTGTGTACTGGTAATAATCTCATAAACTCTGGTGGTAACAAAGAAAATCTGCTACAGCTCCTTAAAACAGAAAATAAATTACATGTTCTTAAGATAATAGATAAATTACTATCTTTTTTGTTTTATATAAAAAGTACTTTAA